>OX336370.1:56811215-56933140 GCA_946902895.1 Fragum fragum
AGAGAGAGAGAGAGGAGAGAGAGAGAGAGAGAGAGAGAGAGAGAGAGAGAGAGAGAGAGAGAGAGAGAGAGAGAGAGAGAGAGAGAGAGAGAGAGAGAGAGAGAGAGAGAGAGGGAGAGTCTTCCGAAAAAACGTATTTATGGTTAAGCAGTCAAGGAAAATCTTAAAAAAAAATAGTTGAAGGAAGCAAGGCAATCAGCTTGGTTAGATCATTATTAATAAAAAATACCATAATCTTAAAGTTATGTTACATAAAACAACAAATTTCATACGTTGCAAAGTCAATACGAGCTGAGAAGGTTCGATACTTTTCCCATCGTCGATAGGACCCTTTTTGCAAGACGGGTCTCGTATTCTTGTCCAGAAGGGTATTTAAAAGGTACCTGCCAATTCCTAATTTACAACTTGATTACGCTATTTATGTAAACACTTCTCACATTGTCAGCTCATTTCGGTTTGAACGGATATATATTTTTTTTTCGATAACAATATTTAATGGAGTTTTTTTTTATTGTTTTAAATGCATATTCAAATAAGTGCAATCTAAAGGGATTCAGTCAAACCGTGGATAGGTAAGTTTATTTTTATTTAATACATGAAAGTGAGAATTTCCACGTAAAGGAGCCATTTTTTGAAGAGCTAAGCTTTTGGTCCTGATCAGCCTGCACGGACTGCAAGGGCTGAACACGGTGGGCAGATTTTCCGAAAGTACATTAGTCATTTTAGTCATTTGATTTTACTATGAATGAGTCAGTGCACGGCATTATCTTCTATTTACACATATGCGCCAAGTAAAGACTAAGATCAGCCTGTGCATCCTCTCAGTCTGACTAGAGTCTTCACTTTGCGCTCTATGTATATAATGATACTTACTTCTTTAGATGATCTGCAAATATCCGAACTGCACTTGTGTACTTTGCAAACTACCCTTGTGAATTACTCAAACTGCCCTTGTGTATTATTGAAACTGCTCTTGTGGATGTCCCTGGAGGATGTTAAACGTCTGCGCATCAAGCATTATGGAATTGTTGGAAATGTCTCGCAAAGGATAAAATAAACAACATCATCATCAACAACAACAATTAACAAACAAACACCAACAAATGACTGTTGCTTTATCCGTTCTACTTTTCATAGATTGATTTATTATATAGCCTACTTACCTATTGTTAGATGACGTCATTTCTCAGTAAATGACGTCACACAAAATAATGTTATTAGGATGTTAAAAAAAATGATTGACATGTGAGTTTCGTGGGGTTCTTCTATCGTTTACAGTCAAAGAGTGTTTGTATATAATATCATTATGTATAAAATCTCACCCCTTCAAAAAAATCGATGCTCCAATTAACCTTCGGTCTCGTGAAATATCCATATTTTCCAACGCAGCTCGAATCAAATACAAGATTTTGTGTATTCATTGTCTTACCGTAGGGTTTTCTGTGGTAACTCAAAATATGTATATGACCGTAAATCGAAAAACGACCCCGTCGAAACTATATGAAACAAATATTTAAAAAAAAGCTAGGGATCAGCAGAGGTTAAACAGCGAGCTGCATTTCGAAAATAAATATACATACAGAGCAAACCAATTCTACTTACTCTAAAATTTACAGTTTCATAATTTCAAATTTCATATTGTCCGTTTTTAATTAGATTTGTATTTTCTTTTAATTTATTTGACAAAGAGACGCTACCGATTTATTGGGGGGAAAATGGCGACAAGGAGTCATTTTCAAAATCCCAAGGCCTTTTATGAAATTATCAATTATTTTACAGACAGAGTCATGCTTTCAATGTTAATGCGTACATTTTAAAGTATAAGGTTAGGTTGTGGTAAGAACTGACTCATCAAAATATAGTTTAACTTGTCATTTTGTGATATCGTCGATATCGCGAGAGGCAATGAAATATAATGGCGAACTTATGTTCACTATCAAAAAAGAAATCATTACTTTCAAGAAAGGTAACCCCAGTTGGATTTTTATTTAAAGAACCACGTCCCGTTTTCGGTTATCTTAGTTTAAACTTTGATTTATTCCCGACACATACAAGAGTGTCGCTTATATTAACCCTTTCGCGAATGTATATACACAGACTAGACAGGCCTATTTACATCGTATAAGGTGTAATGTGACCAAGGACCTTTGCACTTTTAGTATTTTGGAATAAACCTACAAGTCGGTCGTTTATCTACTTTAGCCCATTCCCGAACCATTCCTCCTTTTTGTGCCCCTTAAGAAAAAACTTTGGAAAATATTGTGGTAAAATGAAGCAATTGCCTGTATCAATTTATTTCTTCATTGTCCACAACGTTCTATAAAGAGACGACAAAAATTAAAATCTTATCACTTGAAATTGTCGTCTGTTAATTTTTTTCAATTTTGACCAGTCAAAATTGTGTTGTGCGGGACTGGGTAAAAACCATTGACATTCGTTATTAAGTTGAGCGTCGGCTACCAGAACAAACGATGCCAAGTTCGATCCTCGGGCGCGGCTATCGATCTTGGTTCTTCAATTGGCCAACAGTTTCGGCGCTAGTATTGGTTTAGAATCAGGATGCTGAATCGAGTACAATTAAACTAAATTTCAAGAACTTGTTTCTCAATAAATGTAAAAAATAGGTATAGACCAAACCTCAACATTTTTTTCAAATTATTCGATGTAAAGGTTTTAGAGCTAATTCTTGTTAACACCGATGTTTGAAAATAGAGATCCATTAAGATTAACTCTAATCTCATGCTATGATAGTCAGAAGCGCGTGTATTTTTTCATCATTCCACAGCCAAACGATTTATTACCCAGCACGAAATGTTTGGATGTTCGAGAGTAACTGATTCCATCAATGAAACACTAAAATGATTCAGTATTATAACTCGACAAGACATAACTAACACTCGTTGAAGCTCGTGATATCTTCGGCGATACTCGGGTATAGCTTTCGACTTAACCCTTGACATGCTGAATAAAATACTTTTCCAGCTTTGCTTAAAATCAAAGGACTAAAAGTACCAGAAGACAATATAGTTGGTCAATATTTCTTTGTTAAAAATAATTTTTATAAACAAATATATGTATTTCTTAAAAATGTCAAACAGGATGTGTAGACTAAGATCAGTGTGCTCATATATGCCGGCTGATCTTTGTCTATACCCCTGCCAAAAAAACAGAAATATGGCGGTAAAGCATGACAAGAAATAAGAATTGGAAATATTGTGTATAATATGTATGCAATGGAATCGTAAAACATGGAGTTTAATTTGATCACGTAGGACGGCCTTGATGCTCTTTTTCTTTTACAGAATTCGAACAAGGCGTTCTAGCATTCGTTTTCATTGCTCTCCTGCATAGTTAATGCTTTATGGTGGCAAATGCTCCTCTATCAACTACGTTTGGCTTAATCTTTGTTTGTACAACCGATTTTCCCCTCAATTCTCATCCATCTCTGATAATAGCGCATGTTTGGCATTTTAAACAAATTTTGCATGTTCGCCAAGTAAAGATTCGGATCTGCCTGTACATCCGCACACTTTGATCCGGATTAGTGACTAATTTTCTTAAGATAATCTGAAAATATTTAAACCTATTACCAGACGGCAAAAATTTAGGTTAGTCCAAATTAAAAGGAGTTGCAGACGGCATTTCGAAGAGTGCTAGACTTGGAAGAAAAAAAACACAAAAAAACGGTCAAATAAGGAAGGAAAAATTGTGAGAAGGGGAAATTGCTTGTTACAAGCAATTTCTCTTTTTTCACAATGTTTACCATATTCATATTTTTCAAGGCGTCAAAAAGCGGGATAGTGGTGTCATAAGTTAAATGCACTGTGTGACTGTTCTGGCTGCTCAATTTGTCTGCTCTACACGCACTGGTGAAATAATAATAAGCGTCGCGCACAGGCTCAAAGATCGATTTTTTACTTACGTCTGTCTTGTAGAAGGTCATCGGTCAGAGCAAGCCATCCACCCATCGTTTGATATGTAGTGATTTGGAACATGCTGCGAAATAGCCATTGTCAGGAATGAAAAATAATGATATGAGCCTGTGCGTGACATTTCCAACAATTTCGCAGGTGCGTGACTCGCACACATTGAGCACCATGGACAGCCATTTGAGGCAATTAAAATATTTTCTGAATGTTTACAGAGCGCAGAGTAAAGACTCTGATCAGACTGCGGATGCACAGGCTGATCTGAGTCTTTACTTGGCGCACATGTGTAATGGTTGGAAATGTCACGCACGCGCTCATATGATAGCGCTCAAACTATTGAAGGCGAAGTAAAGATACAACAACAACAATGAATCAATATTATATTCGTTTACTACAATGCCAATGCTTCAATGGTTCAACAAACTGCTTCTCCGCGTCCTCAAGACCAGGCTGTATTTTGTCCAAATATGAATTTAAAGGGGATGTGTTATTTGGTATTTCTAAAATCTAGGAAAGTTTTTTATCTATGGGCATTTGATACCGAAACATGAATCAGATATTGTCTTCGTGGTTAAAATCCATTTTGTGTGTACACAAAAAAGGTTCAATGGAATCACGCTTTAAATTTAGAATTCATTCGGTCAAAAAATTCATTTGCATATGACCCAAATTAAAAAAAAAAAAAAGAAAACTGAGTGAAAAGGCAAATAACATCATGAAACACGTCACATTGAGATATACAGAGATGAATAGGAATGAACCGAGTGCAAAAGAGTAGTAACACCTACGTTACTTCTCAAAGCATTGGAATACAATTGTCAACTTTGTAATCATGGCTTCTTGACCTTTTGACTTGGACATGTTTTTTTTTTGAAAAAAGATTTTAATGAATGAAACTGCATTTGCATTAAGTTTAAACTTTGACCATGTATTTAGATGATGTAACTTCATAATCTTTCCAGATATTAATTTGACTGTTAATAATTGAGTTACTCATGCTAAATTTGAATGGCTGTTTGAATATGAACGGCTTGTTCTGCGAAGAAGAGAGCGTTGCTGTCCACTGACACCTCTTGTTAAGAATTTTCTGATATTGATATCGTCGTTTGGCCACAAGAACATCGTATGCTGTTTAAACGAAGTTGTATTTACGATATCTTGATCGCCCGGCTACGATTTCAATATTATACCAGCATAAGGTTTCCAAAATTGGACAGGTTACTATCCTAGCCCACTGAGCCTCAACAGGAAGATCAACTTCGACATAAGACGGAGTTATTTTGCAAAATTTATGGTAAGACACATATAACAAAAAAGCAGGATGGTTGGCTTGCGACCTAAGCATCGTAACTACAGCTTGAATAAGCTGTAGTTACGATGTTTAAGTCGCAAAACCAACAAAAATGCTCAACATGTATGTTTGAAGGAAAACTCATTTTCGGTCCAATGAATGATTTGATTGGTTAATCGACATTTTGATTGACAGCTGTGATCCGTCAATTTCACACGTAGCAGACACTTGGTATCCTAGGCAGCAGCAGAGCACGTGTAAAGTGTTCTCTGATAGTCTTTAGAAGCTTTGAGTCAGTCGCTATATTCAAAGCGCAGATTGAAGAATCTAATCAGACTGTACTGATGCACATACTGATCTGAGACTGAACCTGGATCATCCGAAATTGTTAAAATATTTCGCAAATGCTCAAATGTTTTTAGAAAAAGATAACTATTTTCTACCAAAGCGCTTTGAGTTATTTTTTTTATTTCGTTTTCCCACCAAAGTAAAAAACGAAAATTTTAATTGATTTCTTTTGCAATAGCTCGCAACGCCCTCTGGTAGCCATTTATACTCCAATTTTCAGGGGAGCAATGTGGAGTCATAATTTACATAGAGGAAAACCCACGGTCTGGGCGGGATTAGAACTCGGAACACTCCAATCCTGAGGCCCCGCGTCTATGAACAATACCAGGGTTTCCATTAACGTGGTAAAGGGTGGGATAGTTTCCTGTATGTTTTTTTTTCAAAATCACCCGATGTGAAGGTTGGAGAACTTGTTAACACCGATCACATTTGAAAACTAGAGATCCATTAAGATTAACTGTAATCTCATGCCATGATATACGTGTATATTCTATTGTAAAATTTCACAGCAATAAGATTTGTTAACCAGATTTGTTTACCGATCTAACAAATTACCACCACCAACGCCACTACCACCAAATACACACAAACAAAAATCCCCCACAAACAAACAAACAAAAAACCCAACAACAAAAACAGAAAACAAAAAAACAAGACATGATTTAGCGTAGTCATAGCAATTGAAATTGACGGATCGCTGGCCCTGCCTACTGACTCCACTGGCCACGCCCACTCACTGCAAAATAAAGCTCCACCTAGTTATTATACGCCATTATTTTGCAAAATTAATGACTAGAAGGGTGCAACAAAAAAGTAGGTCTGTTTGTTAACGACCTAAATCTCATAACTATATCTTGAATGGGCTATAGTTATGGTGTTTAAACCTTTCCTGTTTAATCCGTGGTTTTTACACACCTGTGTTTGTATATTTGAGAAAACATAGTGGAAAAGAAGAAATTGCTTGTAAGAAGCAATTTATTCTTTTTCCTCAATATTTTCATCTCTATTGACTGACTATTTTTCAAATAAATTTGACTTTATATTGTTTTCTGCAAAAACTTTGAATTTGGACCATTCTAAAATTTAAAAAAAAAGGAAATGGTTAAGTCGCAATACCAACAAAAATGCTTCAAATAGAATATCGGCCAATGTCGGAGTTCAAAGTTCACTTCAGGTCTAAATAAACCATTTTATCGGTCGATTTATTCTTTGCCTAAGTTGACAGCCGCGACAGGTCAGATGATAACAACATTGTACTTATATTGTTATATTTATTATTCAAAAGTGACTTATAGGCCCACGAGGCCGGGTGTTTATACTTTGATATTTGATATTGTATATTAATTTGTGTAACACATGTCACTATAATAAAAATTTACTTACTTATTTATATTACTAAGACATCGGCTGAGACTTTTTTGTAAGGATATTTTGCAGAATCCGTGATGAAATGATCGATATTTAGGTATGGCGATGTTTCAGGATTTTCGCTATGCTCTTAAGAAACAATTAAATTATTAAAGCGATTTTTTACTGCACTGAATCTCCTATGTTTTCTTTCGAAAAGAACATTCGGCTGGTCAAAGTACTTTTATTCTCTGAGATTTTTGAAAATGGGCGATTTAAATTTCCTGTCTCTTGTTTCCTTCTAAAAATTGCACCCTATGACTAACATTACTGTAATAGGTCAAGGTATCACGGTATATGGTTCATGTTTCACGCTGTGTAAGATAAATTACTAGTCCACAAATTATAAGAAAATATGACCATTTTATTAGGACTGTCTAACTTGATTTTGTCATAGAAGGGGTGAATATAAACTTAAGCTTCAAGATAAAATTATACTTATTAAAGTATTATATTTTTCACACTCTGTCTGAAAGAATGTTTTGAGATAAAATTGCACGTTTTCCCCTTCATATTTTAGTGTCATCTTTTTCAAATGAAGGGATGTAAGTTATAAAAGACATAAAACTAAAAAAGAATGGATGTTATCATTTTTGTTTAACGTAGAGAGGCGGTTCCAAAAAAATTAACCATTTAAATCCGATAAATGGACTAAGGATATTCTTTAGTCCATGCTTACCATTTAACCTAAACCTCAAACGTTTTGATTGGTCGGATTTTTCTTTTCATACTTCCGTAAACAAAAAGTTCGAATACACAACTATTTTTCATGCATGCGTAAAAATTCAGATCCATAAATTTTTATTCAAAACTAGTTAAAATATATGCTTTATTTTTGCTCGATAGCATTAAATTATTAGGAATGAAGAGAATATTTTTTTTGTTTTCATTTGGGAATGAACCTCAAAACTTAAGCACAATCTATGCATACGCGATGACTGTAGTATTTTTTTTATTCTTATTCTTTTTTCCCCTTTCATTCTTTGTTTTCATTGAGGACACGATCACATTAATATATGAATCCCCTTCGCGCTTTTGTACAATTTCAATAGGTTTTGAGGTCCATCCTTACCTCAATGAAAACAACAACAGCAGCAACAACAACAACAACAACTTAACTTCCTAACTTAAGTGAAATTGCTATGCTGTTAAAGTGTTGAATTCAACTGTACGAGTTTTCGTTTCCATATTGACAGGTAAAACACTTTTCCCATTTTTCATCATCCAAAACTCGAGCGCTGTTTGCATTATAAGTGGCTTTCTTGTTTTTTCTGGAAGTAAAATAGACGGGTCGATATGTTATCATTGTATTGTCTAACCTGACAGTTCGGTAAAACAGACTATGTAACTATTTATTTTAACAGTCTGGATGCGTGTAGATATCGTATAATTATAGACCTGACAAGAAGCAATATGAGGTGTTATTGAGGCTTATTCAATTAGTTTTTATTTCCTCGAGATTTGACGGATCGCTGTACCCGTCCACTGACTACGATAGAAAGCTCCATGACGATATTTAACAACGTTATTTTTGGAAAAAAAAACCACACACAAAAAACCCTCCCTCTCTCTCTCTCTCTCTCTCTCTCTCTCTCTCTCTCTCTCTCTCTCTCTCTCAACATGTAAGAAAGAAGTGAAATACTTGGCTGGCTATGTAAACATAAATAAATAAGCTGTAGTTACTATGTTTAAGTTGCAAAACCGGAAAAATACTTTTATACATACCGGCTATTGTTGGATTCCTACGTCCATTTCCGTCGAAATAATAATTTGATTGGTCGATTGATTCTTTGATTGACAACCGTCAATTGGGAACAAGGTAGA
Source organism: Fragum fragum (assembly GCA_946902895.1). Lineage (NCBI taxonomy): Eukaryota > Metazoa > Mollusca > Bivalvia > Cardiida > Cardiidae > Fragum > Fragum fragum. Next base: position 56,820,015 of record OX336370.1, read on the forward strand.
AACATGGCTTTCAAGAGGGTTGAAAGTTTTAAGTTATTTTAAATTACACATTTTAATGCTAAGGAACATGCGAAACAAACCTTACATAATTACGAAAGACCTGTGGTGACATCAAGAATTCACAGTTCACACTTCAAACTTCATACATATAAAGTCTGAAGTGGGAAGTTTGAAATGTGAATAATGAGACCCGTGGTGACTTCTTAAATTCACAGTACATAATCAAACCAAATTAAATATGAAGTTTGAAGTGTGAAGTTGGAAGTATGAAGTGTGAAGTTGGAAGTTTGAAGTGTGAAGTTGGAAGTGTGAAGTTGGAAGTTTGAAGTGTGAAGTTGGAAGCATGAAGTGTGAAGCTGGAAGTATGAAGTGTGAAGTGTGAAGTTGGAAGTTTGAAGTGTGAAGTGTGAAGTTGGAAGTTTGAAGTGTGAAGTTGGAAGTATGAAGTGTGAAGTAGGAAGTTTGAAGTGTGAAGTTGGAAGAATGAAGTGTGAAGTGTGAAGTTGGAAGTTTGAAGTGTGAAGTGTGAAGTTGGAAGTTTGAAGTGTGAAGTTGGAAGTTTGAAGTGTGAAGTTGGAAGTATGAAGTGTGAAGTTGGAAGTTTGAAGTGTGAAGTTGGAAGTTTGAAGTGTGAAGTTAGAAGTATGAAGTGTGAAGTTGGAAGTATGAAGTATGAAGTGTGAAGTTTGAATGGTGAAGTTGGAAGTTTGAAGTGTGAAGTGTGAAGTTGGAAGTGTGAAGTGTGAAGTGTGAAGTTTGAAGTGTGAAGTTTGAAGTGTGAAGTTGGAAGTTTGAAGTGTGAAGCGTGAAGTGTGAAGTTGGAAGTTTGAAGTTGGAAGTTGGAAGTATGAAGTGTGAAGTCGGAAGTGCGAAGTTTGAAGTTGGAAGTATAAAGTGTGAAGTGTGAAGTTGGAAGTGTGAAGTGTGAAGTTGGAAGTTTGAAGTGTGATGTTGGAAGTATGAAGTGTGAAGTTGGAAGTATGAAGTGTGAAGTTTGAAGTTTGAAGTGTGAAGTGTGAAGTGTGAAGTTGGAAGTGTGAAGTTGGAAGTATGAAGTGTGAACTTCCAACTTCCAACTTCACACTTCACACTTCATACTTAAAACTTCACACTTCATACTTCCAACTTCACACTTCATACTTCCAACTTCACACTTCAAACTTCCAACGTCACACTTCAAACTTCACACTTCACACTTCAAACTTCCAACTTCACACTTCACACTTCAAACTTCCAACTTCACACTTCACACTTCACACTTCAAACTTCACACTTCAAACTTCCAACTTCACACTTCACACTTCCAACTTCCAACTTCACACTTCACACTTCACACTTCAAACTAATAACTTCACACTTCACACTTCATACTTCATACTTCACACTTCAAACTTCCAACTTCACACTTCAAACTTCCGACTTCATACTTCCAACTTCACACTTTATACTTCCAACTTCACACTTCATACTTCCAACTTCACACTTCAAACTTCCGACTTCCAACTTCATACTTCCAACTTCACACTTCAAACTTCCGACTTCATACTTCTTACTTCTTACTTCCAACTTCACACTTCAATCTTCCAACTTCACACTTCATACTTCCAACTTCACACTTCATACTTCCGACTTCACACTTCAAACTTCACACTTTAAACTTCCGACTTCATACTTCCAACTTTATACTTCCAACTTCACACTTCAAACTTTCAACTTCACACTTCCTACTTCACACTTCATACTTCCAACTTCAAACTTCCTACTTCTTACTTCCAACTTCACATTTCAAACTTCCTTCTTCTTACTTCCAACTTCCCACTTCAAACTTCCGACTTTATACTTCCAACTTCATACTTCAAACTTCCGACTTCATACTTCCAACTTCTCAATTCCAACTTCAAACTTCCGACTTCACACTTCAGAGTTTCTATGTATGAAGTGTGAACTGTGAATTTTTGATGTCACCACCGGTCTTTCATACATAATAGTCCTTCCTCGCCACTTCCACGTTGAGCCCGTATCAAACATAATTGATGATGTTCATCTGCCTTCCATTGAACAATATAGAAAATAATTATCAATGGATGGCTGACCACGCCCACTGGCCTCTGACAGGAAGTTTCACTTCAATATAAACCCATTACTAGATGGCAAAATTTAGACTGGTCCACGATGACGCCATTTCTCGATTACGATGACTTCACACCAAGATGAGCGTTATGATGATTAAAAGAGGTTGATTTTAGACAAATTTTATTAGTTTCTTTTTATCTTTTATTGTCAAAGTTCCTTGGAATACTATATGGAGTAGCGAAACAAAACCTTGCGTTGGATTCCCGTCGGATAGGAAAATTCGATTTTTTCGGGCCTCGTGAAAAAAGAACATATTTTTTGCGCAACTCGAATTTTGTATCGAAACTATTACATAATATGCCAAATTTGTTCGCTTTTCCTGAGTCGAAAGACGCCATGTATTTCTATGCTTTGTTTAGCTATTTCTTTAAAGCTGCTCTTGACCAGCTTTTCATGAAATTTTGATATAGGAATCTTATCTGCTTTTCCAATAGTTATTAATATCATTTTCACGATAAATATTCTTTCTTTGTGTAAATCTTCTAAATTCATTAGAAATTTAATTTTAATGTGTTATAATTTAATTGTTAGTTTCGTCTATCAAAAACGAGCCTTCTGATTGGTCAAAAAATTTAATTCATACCTCCATGACCATTATTTTGAGCACGAAGCCATTTTGTATGCTTCCGCACAAAATAGTCCCATACAAAAGAGTATCAAAAGTTGTAAAGTTTTGCTTTGTTCGCTCCATGCTATTAAATTATAACAAATGAATGGAATATTTTTTGTTCTCATGGAGGTATGAGCCGAAAAACCTAATCACACACTTCGCGTATTCATACAGTGTGATTAGGTTTTTCGGTTCATACCTCCATGAAAACGAAACATATTCCCTTCATCTCTTAAATATTCCCTTTGCCCTCCTTTGAAACGTCGTAATATTTGGGGGTGAAGCCGTTAGTCTTCGGCTGATGTCGATCATGTCTGTGTTGCTAGTGGAAGCCAGTGACGTCATTGATACGTCATAAAAACTCCAAATAAGGCAGTTTTGGTGCATTCGACAGATAATGTTTTTACCTGGTGAATTCCGGCTCCTTTCGGGTTGTGCTTCGCTGACTTTTTTTCTTCTTTTCTCTCTTTTTTCAAGTTTTGAGCAGTCATTTTCATTACAAAAACCATGTTAATCACCTTCTTACAAATGTGTGAAAGTATTAAAGTTAGACATTTGATTGATTGATTGATTGAATTGGGTTAAACGCCACTTTAACAGTATTTTAGTCATATAGCGGCGGCTGGAGCACCTAGAAATTTGATAAATGAGAGTCAAACGTTTTCTTTCAAAATCTGTGCAAGAGCCGCCTTAAACATGTACTTCAAAGATCCGTTTTTTTGTATACCATTATTCACGCACTTTTGTGTATAATGTCTTGGCCCGATATCTTTCTGTATAGGATTTAAGTAGATAGCGCGCCATTTATTACATTTTGATAAATTGAAACTTTGATATCTTGACATATTAAGACATGCTTTTAACGAAATTGAATTTTATAAGATCATGTTCGATCTAAAGTGTACGTAAGCGTTAGTGTGACAGTTTAAACTTCGGGGATTTAAATGCAATTGAATAGTTTTTGGAAAAGAATATTCACGTGACTGAGTAGGTGAGTAAGTTCTTGAATGCTCCTTTCTATCGTATTTAACCATTTCCAGGCGACAAAATTTTCAGATTGGACCGATTTGGAAGACGTTGCAGACGACAATTCAAATGTTATATCAATAAAAAAAAAAAAAAAAAAAAAAAAAACATATATCGATGTCTTAGAGCAAAAACATAATATGGCTCTAAGCATTGTATAGAGCCATACTATGTTTTTGCTCTAAGCTATCAATATGTAAAATGTAATGGAAAATGCTGTGAGAAAAGAAGAAATTACCTGTAAAAAGCAATATCTCATTTTCTCACGGTGTTTTCTACAACTTTATTTCCCGAGCGCATGAGAATGTCGAATTGTGTGGTAATGAGTTAAAAGTCACAAGCAAAAAATATGCTTTCATATCAAAGACTTTATTTTAAAACCCAAATAATGCTTTAACAATTGGAAACAAAACAATACATGTGGTCTCCAATTGACCTCTCGCTTGCCCCGCCGACTTACTCCATTTGACACGCCCATTGACCCCAACAGGAAGTCCCGCTTCGATTTGAAACGGAGACATTGTGCAAAATTTATAGCTAGTAGCATTAAACAAGCCAAATGATAGGTTGGCGACATATACGTCTTAACAACAGATTGAATAAGCTGTAGTTACGACGTTTATGTCGCCAAACCAACCAGAAATGTTAACAGAAATTGGCGGCCAATCTCAAAACGCCAATCTTATATAAATGAATGATTTCATTGGTCGACTGGTTATTTGATTGACAGCTGCGATTGGTCAGTTGATTATCTATGAGAGACGCATGTCTGTTTGAATATTAGGCTGATAAAATTTCATCCACTTTTTTTTCATTTTTTTGTATTCGTTTTTTATTTAGAGTGCGGCCCGAACACTTAAGGCGTATTTATTATTCGGATATGTAACACCTGTTTTTTTTTCTAATTTTTTTTTCTATTTTTTTTTCTAGAAATGAACCTCTTTGATACATTTTCCAGACATGTTGTCAATAAGACATATAAGGCTGAAGTTTCTTAAGTCTCAAATTTTTCGAATTATTCTATTTAAGAAACTGTGTTTCTTGGAGGAGTTTAAACGTGACAATTCTTTTCACGAGCTTTCCTCTTTTATCCAATATAAAGCATTGACTATGAAATGAATACCATTTTAATCTATTACCAGACGACAATATTTTATATCGTCCAAATTGAAAGCGTTAGTAGGTGTAATTTCAAAATGGTTAACATTTGAAAAATAACATCCATTAAGCATTTTCTTCTTATGACACAATATTTCTTGGATGCGATGTCTTAGTGTCGTAAAAAAGCGGGATTGTACGGGAATGCGTTAACTTATTCCCACACAATTCATCCTTTTTACGCCCAAAGAAAAAGGCTCTGGAATACATTGTGGAAAATGAAGAAATTGCTGTTGTCAATCAGTTTCTTCATTATCAACAACGTTTTCTATCCAAAATGAAAAAAAAAAAAAAAAAAAAAAAAAGAAAATCCACCAACTTGAAACTTTCGTCTGCAGCTTCTTTCAATTTAGACCAGTCTAAAATTTTGTTATGTGAGAATGGATTTATCAACAGACCTGAAGAGAGTAACTTGCCCCCAGAGCCTCACAAGTTCTGTGTAGAGCCCTTTAACAACGGAGATAAAATGATCGAAAGTGCAATACTTGTGATATTGTTTAACCCATTAACAGACGTTTTTTTAGCCCAGTCCAAATTGAAAAGTGTTGCAGACGACTCTTTACAGTTTATGAAATTTTAGATCTGTTCAACTTTCTGGGTAGAAAATAATGTGGCAAATGAAGTCATTGCTTGCAACAACGACCTCTTCATTTGACACAATGTTTTTCCAATTGATTTTCTTGAGGGGCGTCAAAAAGCGTCATTTTTGGGAATGTGTAAAAGCTTCTTTGCATCGTTAATATGTCGCAAGTCCCCTTAACCCTTTCCTGTTTTTCAAAATTTTTGACTTGTCCAAATTCAAAGAAGTTGCAGACGATAATTAAAAGTGAGTGCAATTTGAAAAGTAACCAACCTATAGGGTAGAAAATATTGTGGGAAAAGAAGAAATTGCTTGTTACAAGCAATTTCTTCTTTTCCCATAATATTTTCTCAAGTATAAAAATACAGGGACGTAAAATCCAGGGTTTAACCAGGAAAGGGTTAATGTGTATAACCTCGAAATATATTTGATACAGAAAAAAATATTGAGACCCCACCGGTACCCTCCAATCGACCATCAAAACTGACGGATCGCCGATGTCAATCAAAAAGCCGATTGACAAATGAAATATTTTGTGAAGACGTGAAGTTAACTTGAACTCTGGCACATATATGCTAAATATTTTTGTCGGCTTTGCGGCTAAAAATTCGTTACTACATCGCATTCGAACAGTAGTTACATTGACGTCGCGAATCAACCATTTATCATTCCTTACATTTTACCGAAGATAAAACTTACAAAATAACATGTAATTAAGTCCATTTTTCTGTCGGAGGTCAGTGGGTTTGGCCAGCGATCCGTCAATTTGATTCTCGTTAAAATGCTATGAATGGGAACTCATGCTGACTAGATCCTATAAATTTCATTTCAGAACGCATTTTTTTCCAACTTCAATTTCCATTCATTTGTTCTAATGAAGTACGAATATATTAAAGTCGAGATTCAAGTCATTAGTTCGTATTTTAGGATGAAGATTGCGAGGTGAGACATTCAGCACTTTACAAAATTTTAGTGTGCATCTATACATGTATTTGATTCATTTGAAGACCGAATTGCATCTATATCTATGGGTACTTGGTTAATTAACCCTTGTCATGCTGAAATAAAATCCTATATAAAATTGTTTTAAAATCAGAAGACTTACAACACTGGAAAATCTCAATGGGGGTCAATATTTCTTTTAAAAATTGATTATTTAAACAACTCTGGCTTACAGGGGACAAACAGGATATGTAGACAAAGATCAGCCTGCATTTATGTGCAGGCAGATCTTTGTCCATACCTCCTGCTAAAACAGGAATGTTCAGGGTTCAGCCTGACAAAGATAAATTGAAGAACAACACAATCGAGATTCGAGCCTATAATCGGTTCATTTGAGGATATTTTTTTTTATTATGTTGTTGTTTTTTAGTTTAACCTTTTCGCATTTTCTTTTTATCTCTTCATGCGTCATGTTGACATATTCTAAAGAAGAAAACAATATGATACAGGAAAACTTGCCAAATAATAACAACAACAGCAACAACAACAAAACTGTTATTTATTCCATTTATTTAAATTGAGAATAAACTATCTTTCTGGTTCAACAACAATCACAGCAACCACAAACACCACCACCACCACCAACAACAATAACAATAATTTCTTCATTTTCCGCACTGATTGGAAAAGTCTTGAGAGTGTAGCAATAGTGAAACAATTATGACGTCATCAAGACGTTGGAATGTTCTAGCGTCATAAATTAACGTCATTAGGCAGGTTTTCCTAGATAACAAATCATATCTATATTTTCTGTGAAATTGACAATTTCAATTGTCATCGGTTAACAAAAGAAAAACGTATCTTGAAGATAAACAAGTAAACAAAAATCATAGAGCTATTTTATGTACTTATTGGTTTTCCAATAATTTTATATGTTTTTGCTTTCCTACAGTACATTATACAAGAGCCATACAAACTTCTTTTTGGGGGGAAAATGTACCGTTGTTTTCTCTATATGAAGACGGGTAGAAATTTCACCCGAATGCGTCTGTTACCGGTTACCAGACGACACAATTTCAGACTGGTCGTAATTCAAAGTAGTTTCAGACGATAATACCAGACATTTTAAAGTCTTTGCCTTAGGATAAAAAAACTTTGTAAACAGTGAAGATTTTTATCGTATTCCCACGATGTATAAGTATTTCTTGAGGCTCGTCAAAAAAGCAGGATTGCATGGACATGGGTAACGCTCAGAGAAAATCAAAGATGTACTTAATGAAACAAACATGAAATAAAACAGATGTACATTACCTATCTGTCATAGTAAAGATAACATGCTGTTAACGTAATGTACGGGCGATATGTAGGTCTAATTATTGTAATTCTTAATGCTTCAGGCTTATCTGTACAGACCGTTTATAGTTGACTATATTAGTTTATATCACTCAAATATTTTTGCTGACAAGATCAAAGTGAATTCCGTTTCGAAAAAATGAATAGAAAAAAAAAAAAAAAAAAAATAAAAAAAAATGATATTTCTAATTACAAATTACTGCTTCTTTCAACGCGTTTTCTCCCCTCCGTTTTAGTTATGTTACATCATTTGTCCTCGACATCTTTGACATTTTCCAATGCAGTCTCTAAAGCTTTAGAAAACACTGTGGACATTGAAAAAAAAAATGCTTTTAACAAGCAATTTCTCCAATGTCCACAATGTTTTCTACCATAAATTGCAAAGATTTACCATCTTGAAATTTCCGTCTGCAACATCTTTCAATTTAGACTGGTCTAAAATTCTGTCATTTGATAATGGATTAAATCTTAAAACGTCTTAAACCATATCACTGGGTAATGCATTAGTAGATATACTGCTCCTTTGACATTTTTTAAATTATTTGATAAACAGAGATTTCACCCCAATCCCCTCATTGCGTGACGTGTATGACAATCGAATTATAAATGTCTTGCAAACAGTATCATATTCGGGCGAGGTAAAAGTGTTTCTGAGATAGCGTTATCAGAATTCCACATTAAATAGTTCTAGGAGAATGTTCCATTTAGATAGAGTTTTATTGTGTGATTTGATCAAAGAATGCCGAGGACCTGTCATATTTTACAGCCGTAATTTGTTCTTGTCTATTTCACTTTTTTGGGCATTTAAAAGTGAACGGGGTCCCACCCTTTTTTAGTACGGCTTTCTTAAAACTATGTAATCTAGGGGAAAATCTCCATCCCATTCCCACACAATCAGGCATTTTTACTATTTCAAGAAAAACAGCGTAGGAAAAGATTGTGGAAAATGAAGATATTGCTTGTCACAAGCAATTTCTTCATTATCCACAATGCTTTTACCCTAAAAGACAAAGATTTTCAAAATTGCACCCACAGAAAATTGTCGTCTGCAGGTTCTATGAAATTGGACCAGTCTAAATTGTTGTCGTATGGGAATGGGTTAAAGCACTCGATTAAAGTGAACCGATTCTAAAATAATTAAAAACAATTCATCACAATCAAAACTAGTTTTTGAGGGAGCAAATATCACTGGAAATAAAACAATGTTTCAAATATTACACGTAGTACGAATGGATTTGAGCTGGATGAATGGCAAGAAGTCCCATTCTTGCCTCGACAGTTTAAAAAGTTTAAGTTTATTTTATAGTCTGTTTTCAAAACGAATTTCTCTGAACTTACCCCACGAACATCGAGTTTTAAGTCGGTTGTTAATAGATGGCGCGAGGACAGCCACAGCAAAATGTCCTATAACCCTCACGTGTACCCATTTTACACTTGGGTGTAGAGGAGCAACGTGGAATTATTATTTTGCTCAGAAAAATTGACATGGCGCGGGTCGGATTCGAACCCGGTACCATCCAGTTCCGGGTCTTGCGTCTTACCACTAAACCGAATTACCACATTACTTTAGAGTATTGTATTATTTAACCGTTTTCTGTTCAAACCCTGGATTTTACGTTGTTGTAATTTCATTCTTTAGAAAACACCTTGGAAAAAGAAGAAATTGCTTGTAACAAGCAATTTCTTCTTTTTCCACAATATTTTCTACCACATAGGATTGTTTCATTTCAAATTGCATTGAATTTTCATTGCTGTCCGCAAAGTCTTTCAATTTGGACTAGTCTAAAAATTCAAGAAAACGGGAAGGGTTGATAACAGTTCACAAAAGATAACCAGTTGAAAGAAAATGGTGTTTTGGAGTGAAATGTTTCTGTATAATAGCTTACTATCTTTGATTTACCTAAAGTGCCGAAAGGAGTCCAAAACCTCGCAACTAGAACTTTGATTAAACTGTAAAACTTTACGGGGTTTCTTACGGAAGCACGCTTTTTCCGTTTCTTTTTAACTAATAAGTCTTAAAAAATGGAACAAAAGACATTATTACTATAAAGATAAGAATAACTGACATCAATATCAACCATTTTCAACTCTTCTAAAACATTTTTTTCACAACCTGAAACTTTTTTTTATTTAAACCTTTCCAAGTCGGTAAAATTTTCTACTTAAAAGAGATAAAGACAACAAACCAGTTTGACTTTAGTTGACGAAGAAGTGGAAAAGAACAAAACAAAACAAACCCCCCAAAAGTAAAAGAAAAAGAAAACAACATAGAAGGGTGGAGAGCACTGCAGGAAAGGAAGAAATAGCTTGTTACAAGCAATATTTGTAACAGAACCAGTCTACTTTTCTGTAATGTTTAAATAGGTATCCTAGTCCATAGTCCAATAGCCATCTTCTTTGATCTTTTCACCACTAGTAGTTTGTTCTCCAGCGTTTCGAGACCGATGTCACCGTAGTTTTTTTTTTATCTTTTTTTTATTAATTATTTTTAAGTCGTTTTAATCTTTGTTTCTCTACAATGGAAAACATCTTTTCAAAAAGTCCTAAATCGTTCTTTATTTTTTACGTTATTTCGGTAAAGGATGAGCACGGGCGATACGTTGTTCGATTAAATAATGAGCTGTTTAATCAATAAAATGCACTTAACGAACTTGTTTTCTTTTTTGTATCAAAACTGCCTGGACAGCAAATCATTAAGGAAACGACAGTGGAAAATATTTTAACCCTTTCTTGTTGTGTAAAATTTCATACAAGTCCAAATTCAAAACTTTTTGCAGACGGTATTTCAAACTGCATTTAATTTGAAAAAAAAAAAAAAAAAAAAAACAAAAAAAACCACACACAAACCAGCCAATATTAGAGAAAATGTCGTGGAAAAAGAAGAAATTGCATGTGACAAGCAATTTCTTCATTTTGTACATTCTTTCTGAATTAGAAAATCACAGGAATGTAAAACCAGGGATCGAACAGGAAATGTTTAGAGCTTAGTTGTTAACAATTACACAGTATCAAAGGATTTAGACCTGTTCAATGCCTCCCTTTTTTTTACCTTCCATTGAATTTTTGATTGAGAAAGCATTGTAGAAAAAGAAAAAAAAATCTTGTTACAAGCAATTTCTTCTTTTTCCCAATATTTTCTACCTTACTGATTAGTATTATTCAAATTAAATCCACTTTAAATTTTCGGCTGTAAATCCTTTGATAGTTCTAAAAAATTTCAAAACAGTAAAGGGTTATGTTGGACAAAAAAAGTATCACGCCAGTCTAAGAAAACAGTAGATTAAATTTGAGCCAATGCGTGACATGAAGAGCAGACACTGAGCAGCCCGAACAGTCACATACAACATTTAGAATACTCACTAGTTGTCCACGGAAGCTTTGACTCAGTAGTTATCTACAGAGCTCAGGGTGAGGACTCTGATCAGACTTTGGAAATGTACAGGCTGATCCGAGTCGTTACTTGGCACACTCGTGTAATGGTTGGAAACATCGCGCAAATACTTATTTTACTTGTATTTTATAAGAATGTAGAGAATCAATCCAGTTGTGTCCTGATTGCTTGACTGGTTGAACGGGGGTTAACGCCACGTTTAAAAGTGTTACAGTCATATCGCGGAGACTGGAGCACCTAGCCGTGGATTCCTGGTATTTCTTACAACAGTACTACCACAAAATCTTTTCTGAGCCCCCAGCTTAGCCAAATAAAAGACTAGTGTCCGTGGTCAAGAGGTAGAGCATCGGCTTCCCGATCAAGAGGCTCCGAGTTCGATTCCCTGAAGCAGATTTCGATCCTGATTCATTCATTGGCTCATACATTTGACGCAAATACCGATGTATTCTCCAGGAAGCACAATCGATAAGGATTAATAGAAGTTGGAAGAATTTGTTCTCAAATCGATGTCAAATTCAGAACCAGCCTAAAGAATAAGAATAAGAATGAACGAACTTTGATAGCTACATTGAAATTAAATTATATTGGAAGGTAAATGCATTTGGTTTTACATATACAAACTGCCCATCAAAATAATAAGAAATACCCATTTTCCTCAGTTTTTGATTCGAAAAGCCACTGATTCTAAAATCACGATTAACGAATACAGAAAAAAATAGATATAAGTACAAGAATTTCGTATGTTAACGCTACACGGAGAACATTATTTGCAGTGCACTTGAGGTGAAGTGGTATTTTCGACAATTTATTACTTTTTACTGAAATATTATTGAAGGTGGGCTGTTTTGAAGTGGTATATAAAAGATACAAATATACACTGTTGGATTTACAAACATAAATTAATGCAGTTTTCGATTTCGCATTGTCATAGCACTTCATTTTGCGGTCAACCGCAATCAGATCTGTAACAAAATGTGAATAAGGTTTTGTATCACTTAGAATTCTAAGAGTTTAACATTTTCTAATTAAGAGATGAAGAGAATACTTTTCTTTTCATGGAGGTATGAACCGAAAAACCTAATCACACTGTATGAATACTACAATTTTTCAACTTTATGAATAGAAAACACTATGGATGGTGAAGAAATTGCTTGATAAAAGCAATTCCTTCATTTTCCACAATGTTTTCTGAAGCCTTTTTCTTTAGACGCGTAAAAAGGAGGGAATCTGTGGGAATGGGTTTATAGATTGAAATGGAGATTGTTGCAATACATATGAACCATAACTCTGGCTTTCTTAATTTCATGATTGATGTACTCAAATTTATGCAGGTGAAACTACACTGAAGTTCACATTTCAGTCGGTCCAACCATCCGCTCATCCTTTAGTCTGTGCAACTGTTTGACTAGTTATCCTTCCGTATTTAATCTGTCCGTCGGCGTATTACATCTAAATTTTAACGTCTAAAGTGAGACGGATGGGTTCGATCCCCGACGGCGGCACATATTCTTTCCGACACTTGTCTCTCATCAATGGGTGGATAATCGTAAACGTAAGTGGGATAGCAGCTGGAGGCAATTAAAGGATGTAGTGGTAGTACTGGCTGGTGTGAGAAATACCAGGAATCCATTGTTAGGTGCTCCATCCGCCACGATATAACTGAAATACTGTTAAAAGTGGCGTTAAACCCCATTCAATTAATCAACTAAAGTGAGACGGATTTCAACTTGAAGCTTCTTATACTGACAGAAAATTTGTAGGAGGAATTGTAATATATAAGAGCCATTACTCTCCTATCTTTCTTTTTGATGGTTATTATCGTTTGTTGTTTTAAACTGGAATTTCGTGAAATTCGGTATCAGTCACCGGTCTATATAATGCAAAATTCAAATGGCTGCCAAAATTAGAAAAACGGTTGGAGCTGTAAAAGTAGATTTCTAACATTTTGTGAATACCTCAAGTATCAGTCAACGATCGTCTTCTTTAATCCATGACCGGAGGACAAAATTCCATACTCGTCCAAATTTCAAGATGTTGCAAACGATAATTTTTAGATGATGAAATTTTAGTTTTTATTAGTCTTTTGAGATAGAAAACATTTTGGTAAATGAATAAATTGCTTGTAACAAACTAGACAAACAGTTACACAGACGACAAAATGCTAAACATCAATGTTAGAGCTAAACATTCAAATCCAATCTGAATAATGATTTGATTGGTTGATTGTTTTTCTGATTTACAGTGGTGAAGCGCCAAGTTAACATGGTGCAGCGTTTTTGTTGATTTGTCTACATATATAATCGGATGTGGGTCTTAAGACTTTGTCCTAATTTATACAGATTAATCGTTTACCCTTTCCTTGTCAATGCCCGGATTTCACGTTCCAATAAATTTGAAATTTAGAAAACACTGTAGAAAAAGAAGAAATTGCTTGTAACAAGCAATTTCTTCTTTTTCCACAATATTTTCTTCCCTGCTGAATAGTGTTTTTTTCCCAAATTAAACCCACGTTACATTTTCGTCTGCAAACCTTTGAACTTGAACGGGTCTAAATTTCTCAAAACAGAAAAGGGGTAAGCAAATAAAAACCTAAATCATTCACGGAATAATAATACATTAGCCACTCAGGACATGTAGAACATTCAAAGAAGCGTTTGGTCAGCCTCTGGCTATAGAGTGTAAAGTGAAGACTCTGATTAGACTGTGCGGATGCGCAGGCTGATTTAAGTGCTTATTTTCGCACGTGTGTAATGGTCGGAAATGCCACATCAAGGCTTGTAAACACGATTTTTATCTACTGCATAAATTATCGCATGTTTTGGTTAGGTTCTTACAAAATTGACACCTGTCAATAAATACGCATCAAGCTGTTTTAATCCGACAAGACGAGGAAATTAAATAGATATCGTCATTGGTCGAGTAAAATGTCGTAACTACAGCCTGAATAAAGCTGTAGTTACGACATTTTGCTCGCCCATCGACGATATGCAATCAATACCACGTTCTCTACAAACCCGTATTTTCTCTATGTGTCAACTCAGCAAATTATATAACGTTGGACTTCCTGTCTTAATTCAAACAGCATTCAAATCAATCATAATAACTGCATGAGGGGAGGGAATAGAGGTATAAAGTAATTAATCATTTAATGATGTGAGCTAAAGTAAAGTGAGAACAACAATTAAGCTTTTTTTCTACCGTTTATAACATTGACAAATGATACATCAGTCAAATAACTGAAGCAAATGAGCTGAGGTAAACTTTATCTGCTTTTCAGAAATTTGAAAATGGTGTTATATTCTATGTCTATTTCGTTGTAAATTTCCCCGCTGACTTTTCGACCCACCCCCTCAACACTTATTTTCAAGTTTGCTGTCCTTCGTAAATGTAGGAACCTCAATTTACCTATAGACCTTCAACTTCAACTATTTGATTCTTTAGTTTCACCAGTGTTACTCTATGGCTCAGAAGTAACTGGGTTTGAGAACTGTGCAATCCTTGAAAAACTATGTTTTGAGTTTTATAAAATAATACTTAAAGCCAAGAAATCTACACCAAACATTATATTATATGGTGAACTTGGACGTTACCCAATTGAAATTTTTGTTAAATCTAGAATGATTGGTTTTTGGCAAAGAATTATAAATGGTAAGCATGACAAGATTTCCCATAAACTTTATGAGATTTTACTTAAGATGCACGAGGAGAACTATTTTCATTCTAAATGGCTGTTAAGTATCAAAAATATTTTGCAAGAAACAGACAAGTTTCAATTCTGGCTTAATCAAAATTTATGTATCCCTAAAGGTATTTCAAAAGCTGTCAAATTAGCACTTATTGAAAATTATAAGGATTTATGGGAAAGCTCTGTTTATGAATCGTCTAAATGTCTTAACTACAGAATCTACAAACATTCTTTGGGATGCGAAAAGTATTTTGATATTTTGCCAATTGATCTAGCTCTTTCATTTTTTCATTTTCGATCTATGAATCATAGATTCCCCATTGAATGGGGTAGATTTCTAGGTACTGCACGTGATGACTGAATATGTGAGCTTTGTTTTATGAACAAACTTGGTGATGAGCACCACTATCTTATGGAATGTACATATTTTGAAGATTTAAGAAAGAAGTATTTGCCAAGAGATCTGTACAAAAAGCCTACGAATATTATTAAATTTGAAAATATTATGGGTACATGTGATTGTCATCTTCTTTTCAAGATCTCAAAATATTGTAAGGTTGTGCTTAAAACTTTTCTTGAAATATATAATAACATTTAACCTTCTTGGAAAGGATCGTAGTTTTAGTTGATCAGACTTTGGCTCTCTAGTCAGTGATTTTAAATAAGTGATATATATAGAACACTTTTTAACACTTGAATATATTGTATTGATTCGGGTATTTGGCTGAAAGCTTCAGCCTTTTTAACCCTTTCCTGGTCAAACCCTTGATTTTACGTGGCTGTGATTTTATACTTTAGAAAGCGTTGTGGAAAAGGAAGAAAATGCTTGTAGCAGGCGATTTCTTCTTTTCCCACAATATTTTCTACCACATAGGATTGTTTGATGTCAAATTGCATTCCAATTTCATTGTCGTCTACAACCTCTTTCAATTTGGACAAGTCAATACTTTCCAAAAACAGGAAAGGGTTAACCTAAACATGTTGATGGTGTGGGACCTTTGTGGGTGTGCATATTCTTTACATAACTGGTCCTGGGCCTGTACTGGGATTTTCAATCCCCTTCTTTTCTAATGATTGAGTCTTGGACCATATACACGTACGTACATCTCTACAGGATCAGTTCAAGATTTTGTTATCTGTTTAATTGTTAATCAAGTTAAATTAAAAGACTAGTCCTACTCTTGCTGTTTAGCTCTAACATTTTCAAGTACCAATTTTTCCTTGCTTACGTACAGATTTAAACTTCAAGGTTGGAACAGTCAGAGAGATTTAGTTGTCTAACAACAGGTTATTTGGTAATCGAGTTTGTAAGATTACCAAGCGCCTTTTATATCGAGTTTCATAGTGAACCAAGAGATTATCTTCCTCACAATTATGGCTAGATGTTAGTTTTTGATATGCATTGTTTGTAACTTTCCTCAGTTATGATGTTCATGTATTTTTTGACTTGTGCCCCAGTTAGGGGCGAGAGTTGATAATAAAATCTTCTAAAAAATCTTCTAAAATCTTCTAAATCACCACAATTGTGAATGCATCAACCAACACCATATTTACAAATGCAACCATATCAGTATACTTCACCGGGGATAAAATGTCACTTGTTTACAAACAAAAACTTTTAAAAATCATAATATCGGCGACTATGTTGTCTAACCAATTACTGTCTTTCGGTCACAAAATAGGTGTTCTTCTTTGATAAGTTATTTATAAGTTACACTTGTCTTGCTAATACTAGAATATTCCTGTTTTGGCAGGAGGTATAGACAAAGATCAGGTTGCACATATATGCAGTCCTATCTTAGTCTACACCACATTTGTAACTTCATTATGTGAGCGTAGACGAAGATCGGTCCGCGTCAGTTGCCGTCGTCGGATTATACAAAGACACACCAGAAAATAGGCATTGTGTATGCCCAGAGATACCGACGACAGGGGGTGGGGGGAAGCTCGAAATCACAACCAACGGATTACGGGTCAGTGCTCTACCAACTGAGCTATCTAGGCAGTCGGTACGGCACACTGCTTGATATAGCGTCATTTTAAAAAAAACGTTAATTATAAGCGATAATTTGTTTGGTGGTATTTACGGATAGATGGTAACTCCCATTAACATCCAACGATGTAGTTATACTGGGATATCAAACGATATTAGTGGTCAGGAACATAAAACAAAAAGCGAATCACTTGTTTGAAACCGAAACTTCGTAACTGCTACTTGAATGAGCGATAGCTGCGAAGTTTAACCCATTCCAACTCAATCCCTCCTTTTTACGCCCCTCGAGAAAAAAGCTTTGGAAAACATTGTGGAAAATGAAGAAATTGCTTGTATCAAGCAATTTCTTCATTATCCACAATGTTTACTATACTAAAAGACGAAAAAAATTCAAAATTCCGTCAACTTGAAATTGTCGTCTGCAGCTTCTTTCAATTTGGACCAGTCTAAAGTTTTGCTGTGTTGGACCGGGACCGCAAACCCACATAATTGCTTTACATAAATGTTAGGATTTAAAGTTCACTACCTGTCTAAATGAATGATTGTATTGGTTAAATAAATTTTTGACTGATTTCGGCGATCCGTCAAAGGTATAGATTGAATATTTTCGATCATTCTATCAATTCAAATGGTTTGTGGAATATCTTCGACTTGATGATAATTTAAGTCTTAGTTTCGTCTATCAAAAACGAGCGTTCTGATTGGTCGAAAAAAATTATTCATAACTCCATGAACAAAATTTTGAGCACGCAGCTATTTTGTATGCTTCCGCTAAAAATAGTCCCATAGATAAAGGTATCAAAATTTGTAAAGCTTTGGGTTTTTTCGCTCGATGCTATTAAATTTATTAAATTTTGTTTGTTTTCATGGAGGTATGAACCGTAAAACCTAATCACACAATGTATGAATCCGCTTCGCGTATTCATACAGTGTGGTTAGGTTTTTCGGTTTATACCTCCACGAAAACAAAAAAATATTCTCTTCATCTCTTAATTGAATAAGTAATACAGCACTGGATAACGTGGCGCACGGACTCGAAAGGTACGGACTCGGATCGGATTTCTTCTAATAGAACCAATGGTGGTGTAATTCTTTCATGCTGTTTAGGATTGAAATAATAACTTAAGCAATATTTGTAGCCATGTCCAGGTGAAAGATTGTTCCCTTCACAGTCAACTATTAAGCACAAACGCTTCAAAATAAGCGAGCTGATGCCCAATGGGCGAGTGAGTTTCAGTAAGTTTTAAGTTTGTGCCCTACTTTTAGTCAATCGACCTAACTATGGTTCATTTTACAATTTTGAATTAAAACATCATTTGTATCCCATAGATGCATCCCAAAGTATTTGCAGTAATATCCATTCAAAGCGAAGATATTTATACTTTATGGACCTTGGTAGAGCCAAATAGGGTAAAAAGACACCATGTATTATTTACAGCGATTGAAAATTAACGCCAGCTTATAAGGAAATTGAGATAACATGACACTAGCCCTTTGATAATCAGTATTTAGAATATCATATTTACGAAAACCCGCGCATTCATTGAACCACAGCTCGCTTATATGGCACTACTTGGATAACTATCATTCTATCTATTATTCTGTTTATTACTCTATTTATCACTACCTCCATTACTCTATCTAACTATCACTCTATCTAACTATCACTCTATCTGCCTATCTGTTTGCACGACCAATTATTCAATACTCATTACTCATTGTTATCTTTTCGCACATAACTTATCATAATTTCACTATATTGATTGACTACTCATTAGAAACAATAATCTTTAAAGCCAGTGAAGTTGGCAGGACATTAGACATTATACATTAACCCATTTTCAAATGTCTAATACCCCCAAATTAGACATTAAACATTCGATTAGACACTCGCCTGAACACGTTTTAAATGTCTAACATCCGAAATAACACATTAGATATTCGGATAGACATTCGCTAACACCTGTTTACGAAAGTCATATACACCCAATTAGACATTAGACATTTGACTTTAACCCGAACCCATTTTTGAATGACTAATACACCCAATTAGACATGAGTTTTTCGATAAAACATTCCCCGAACCAGTTCGAATGTCTAAAACACCCTATTTAACATAAGACATTTAAAAGGACATTCACCGAAACCCTTATTTGAATGCCTAATACCCTGGGTTAGACATTAGACATTCGATTAGGCATTCACATGAACCCGTTTTGAATTTCTAACACCCCAAAATATTCATTAGACATTCGATAAGAAGATTTTCGGGTTCGTGTCGTTGAATTTCTAACACTTTGGGTTAGACATTAGATATTTGCCTGAACATGTTTTCGAATGTCTAACACACCTTAATTAGACATTCGATTAGATATTTGCCCGCATCTGATTTTGAATGTCTATACAGCAAATAAGACCTTAGACGTTTTATCATACATTCACCAGAATCCGTTTTTGAATTTCTCACACAAGACATTAGACATTCGATAAAAAAATTTTCCGATCTTGTCTTTAGATTTCTAACACTCTGGGTAAGACATTAGTTATTCGCCTGAACATGTTTTCGAATGTCTGACACATCAAAATGAGACATTAGATATTTCATTAGACATTCGCCTAAAACCAATTTTGAATTTCTAACATCCTGAGTTAGACATTAGACAATGAATTAGACATTCTCTCAAACCCGTTTGGAAATGTTGTACACCTTAGGTAACACGTTCGTTCGATAAGACATTCGTCCACGGCCGTTTAGAATTTCTAACACCCCAAAAAACAAATTACACATTCTATACGACATTCTATCGAAACCAATGCTGAATGTCTAACACACAAAATATGGACATAGACATTCGCCTACACCCGTTTTCGAATGTCTTATACACCAAACAGACATCAGACATTCCTTAAGACATTCACCCGAATCCGTTTATGAATGTCTAATATAGCCAACCTTAGACATTTGATCATACAATCCCCAAAAGCCGCTTTTGAATTTCTACATCCACTTAGACATTATACACTCGTTTAGACATTCACCTGAACGCGTGTTGGAATGTCTTACACACTGGGTTAGACATTAGACATTCTACTAGACATTCGCCCACACCCGTTTTCGAAAGTCTTACACACTTAATCAGACATTAGACATTCGGTTAGAAATTTTCTAGAACCTGTTTTTTAATTTCTAACATCCCGAATAAGACATTAGACATTCGATAAGAAGATTTTGCGATTTTTTTCTTTGAATTTCTAACACTCTTGGTTAGACATTAGATATTCGACTAAACATGTTTTCGAACGTCTAACACACCTTCATTGGTCATACAGACAAAATTTGGTCATTAGAAATTAAAATAGACATTCGCCTACACCCGTTTTCGACTGTCTTACACACAAAATTAGACATTGGAAATTCGATTACACATTCACCCAAACTCGTTTTTGAGAGTCTAATACACCCAATTAGACCTTACACATTTGATCATACAATCACCCAAAACCACTTTTGAATGTCTAAAACACCCACTTAGACATTTTACATTCGTTTAGACATTCACCTGAACCAATGTTGGAATGTGTAACACCCTGAGTTAGACATTAGACATTCGATTGGACATTCGCCCTCACCCGATTTCGAAAGACTTACACACTTAATAAGACATTAGATATTCGATTAGAAATTCACCAGAACCTGTTTTTGAATTTCTAACACCCCAAATAAGATATTAGACATTCGATAAAAGATTTTCCGATTTTTTTCTTTGAATTTCTAACACTCTAGGTTAGACATTAGATATTCACTTGAACATGTTCTCAAATGTCTAACACACCTTAATTAGACATTCGATTTGACATTCGCCCGAATCTGTTTTAAATGTTTAGCACCAAATCTAGACATTAAAAATTCGGTTAGACATTCGATCGAACCCGTTATTGAATTTCTAACATCTGAAATTGACATTCATTTGTACAACTTTGAATGTCTAACACCCTTAGTTAGACATTAGACACTGGATTAGATATTTGGTCTGGTTTAAACCTATTTATTTTACATCGATTGGGAAACAAGTTCTTCCAACTTAGATTAATCCCTCTTGATTCTGCTTCCTGGAAAATGTACCAGTACTCGCGCCGAAAGTGTGGGCCAATGACAGAACCAAGATCGATAGCCGCTAGATATTCTCTTGAACCCGTTTGTGAGTGTCCTTCGCCCCGAGTTAGATGTTCGATCACACATCCGTCCACGTCCGTTTTCGAATGCTTCACAAATAAGACAATAGACCTTCGATAAAACATTCAATGTCTCATGCCTAACACCTAAAATTAGGGCATTACACATTAAATTAAACACGATTGTAATGTCATCCACGCCCGTTTTCGAATGTCTAATATCTCAAATAAGACATTACACCTTCGATAACACATTAGCTCGAATTCAATTTTGAATGTCTTACACCTCAAAATAAGACATTCGCCCGATCCCGTTTTCGAATGTCCAATACCCTGCGGTAGACATTCGATTAGACATTCGAAGGAACACATTTATGAATGTTTAACATCCAAAATTAGACATCGGGTTTTCGATCAGACATTTGTACGAACCCGTTTTAAAATGTCTAACACTCTCCTATTAGACTACAGACATTCGATAAGATACTCGCCCAAACCTATCTAATTGAATGGCTAATGTGTATTTGGGATATTAGACATTCCAAAATGGTTTCGAGCGAATGTCGAATCGAATTTCTATTGTAAGACATTCAAAAACGAGTTCGGATGATTGTCTCATTTAATGTCTAATATCAGATTCGGCTGTTAGAAAACGGATTTAAGCGAATGTCTAATCAAATGTCTTATTTGTAGTGTTAGACATTCATAAGCGTGTTCGAGTGAATGTCTAGTCGAATGCCTAATTGAGGTGTTAGACATTCGAAAAGGAGTTCGGGCGAATGTCTATTCGAATATCTACTGTCTAATTTTGGGGCGCTAGACATTCGAAAATGGGTTCGGGCGAATGTCTTATCTAATGTAATGAAATGGAGGTTATAGACATTTGAAAAAAAACTTCATTAGAATGTCTTATCGAATGTCTATTGTCTAACGCAGGGTGGTAGACATTCAGAAACGGGTTCGAGCGAATGACTAATTGAATGTCTAATGTCTAATTGGGGTAGTAGACATTCGAAAATTGGGTCCGGGCAAATGTCTTATCGTACATCTTATATCCATTTCGGGTGTTTGACATTCGAAAACGACTTCATTCGAATGTCTTTAAGAATGTCTAATGTCTAACTCAGGGTGGTAGACATTCAAAAACGGGTTCGGCTGAATTTCTTTGCAAATATCTAATGTCTATTTTGGGTGTTAGACGTTCAGATCTTCAAGTCTATTTCTATAATTAGACATTCGTTCCAAAGTATTATGTCTAATACCTACATCACGCTCTCTTATTTTGATTATGACTCGTTTTATCTGCTTATAGGTGCCTCGTTTGATAATCAATGGAAACTCATTTAATATCATCTCAGAATTGCCTCGATCATTTCTATTTATGGATAAATTTTAATAAATTCCGTATTTCTTGAACCTTTCTTCGGATATTTACGTCTTGAAAAGGTATTGTTTTATGGCGCTTATAGCGGGTGATTAATTCGTCAGTCACTCGTCCACTACGTGTGATTAATTAGAATGGTGTCACCCCAATCACATTAGAAATGAAAGAAGAAACTGAAATCGTCGTTTAATTTGAATAAAAAAAGTGGGACCATTTTTTTTCAAGAAAGTAGTACCGGTCTAAGAACACTCCTACATTAAAAAACTTACAAAAGATGTGTAATTTCTTTCACGGCATTACAATGGATCACAATAAAATTGTTCATTTAGACCGGAAGTGAACTTCGAACTCTAACATTGGCCGAAAATCATGTGAAGCATTTATGCTAGTTTTGCAGACGTAAACGTAGTAATCATAGCTTATCATAGCTGTAGTTACGACGTTTAGGTCGCCCTCCAAACATTTCAACTTTTTATCACATGCTACTGACCATAAATTTTGCATTGCTTAGTTAACCCTTGTCATGCTGAAACCGGAATTTTCCGGTTTAAGCAGGAGGTTTAGACCAAGATCAAGTGCAGTCTGATCTTAGTCTACACCCCCTGTCTGTCCGTTTGACACCAGAGTTGTTCATGATTTTTTTTAAGTTTTAACAACTGAACAACAAGTACTACCAGTGCTTTCATTCCTTTGATTCTTATGCAATTCTTAAGGATTTTTTTCAGCATGACAAGGGTTAATATCTAAGTCAATCTTTCTATCGGAGCTCAGTGGGCGTGGCCATAGATCCGTCAGTAATACGCTGTCTAAGAAGTAAATCAATGTCTAGAAACAAAGCTTTATTCAAGAAGGTGAAATTTCAAGAATGATCTATGTTCAACAGCTTACCAGGTATCTTGCACATTCGTGCTGTTTTGGAGTCACTTTGTCTATTTCTACTCGTTTGTGATTATAATGAGTTAATTTTAATGATTTGAGGTTGAGCTTAATTGAGTTGATCAATTTGAGCTCAAATCATACCCCCACAATGACACAGGTGTCTAACTTTAATGGGTTCTTTCATAAGAAAGCAAGTTTGAAACTTCTCGGTTCCCATCTATTATCTTTAGTTATCGGTGCTTCTGATCTGGAATTAATTAACTCTAGCACGTTGGTTTTCAGAGATCCTAGGTGTTGAACGATTGATGTAACTGCTAGCAAGTAAACAAATGCTCATGGGGAAGTTTATAGATTCATGTTTGATTTTACCCAACTCTGAAGCTGGTCATAATAGACTTTTGTACAGTTCATAAGAAAACAACAGATTATTGTTCCATAGCATTGACAGATGTTTCATGAACGACCAAGTTAACAACTTATTTTCCCCAAAAATCGGTTTAGCGTCAGAATAAATCAATTTAACCCTTTCCTATTTAATCACTGGTTTTTACGACTCTGTGATTTTATAATTGAGAAAACATTGTAGAAAAAGAATAAATTACTTGTAAAAAGCAATTTATTCTTTTTCAACAATATTTTTTAGCCTACTGGATGGTTATTTTTCCAAATTATGCACATTATTCGGCTGAATAACCTTTGAATTTGGACTGGTCTAAAATTTGCAAAACACGAAAAGGTTAACGGGCATAAATGATATGTACTGAATTAGGTATTCTAGTAATGAAATTTTAGCTCGAGTCTTCGGAGAATGGTTTGGGGGGCTATCCCAGTAGACAGACGTTACACTTTGGTTAAAGATTTTATTAAAGTTTGTCATAAAATTATAAGTAAGGAAGAAAATATTTTGTGTTTTCACGGGGTAATGCAACGAAAAAATTAATAAAACAGTGTGATTAGTGTTTTTTTCCTTTCATACCACCATGAAAAAATCTCTTCATCTCTTAAATGTATTTTACTATACACGATACTTGTTTGAAACATTGCAAAATGTTATCATCCAAAACAGTTATAGGAGGGTAATATGTTTCAGAATATTTCACCAAAAACTGACCATACATATGGCTTACTGTATAGTTTCTACTTCTTGTTTTGTCGTGCTAATTTTCGAAGAAACCAAGTTAAGATTTCTTTGTAACTATTAAGAACGTATTTTCTATGCTTTTCATCATGTTAACCCATTCCCACCCGACAAACTTGTAGACTGTTCCAAGTTGAAAGGAGTTCGCTGACGACAATTTAAAGTTTATGAAATTTTAGACTTTTTAAAACATTTTGGGTAAAAACATTGTGAAAATTGAAGAAATGGACTGAATGTTTTTTTAAATGATTCTTCTTGAGGAACGTCAAAAAGAGTCATTTTGTAGAAACGGATAAATGTGTTATTTGAACTTTTTTTCCTTTTGTCTGTTTATATTGAAACGTTCATTCATAATTTCAGTAAATTTAACTCGTAATTTAAATTTTTTATGGTCCATTTTATGAGAAATTTTATAGGAAAACGATTGATTTTCAAAACCTTAAATTCTGAAAAAAAAATGCTAGAAAATCCATCTTTATTTTTTTTTTCTTACATATTATCTCATTTTTTTTCAACTTTCTGGGTAGAAAACATTGTATAAAATGAGGAAATTGCTTGTAACAAGCAATTTCTTCATTTTCCACAATATTTTCCAAAGCTTTTTTTTATTTTGGTGGACGTCTAAAAGCGTCACTGAGTGGGAATGGCTTTAAAAAATGTGCTATGACTGGACGGATACAGAAAGATTATGACGCTCTTACAGTTAATTATGTTTAAACAACAACAACAACAACAACCCTAAAAGAACAAGCCCACAGTAGCTGAAGATAAGTTCCAGTAAGTGGCAATCCTTAATTTTGCTCAATAGTATTTGAAATTTGAAAACTTAAGATTACTTTGATTTTCGGACTAAGTAAATCTAATCAAATGCGGAAGCACAGAGCCGCTTTTATTCTGATAAGGTTTAAATTCCTGTGTTGAAATAATCTTTATGAGATTTCCTAAGCTTCGACTCAAGCTGCGATTTGAAGACGGCTACCTGCAAACCGTGCTGTTTTTGAGTCAATATGTTTACACCTGCGGTGAATTAAAACAAGATGTTGTTTGTTGAGCTAATCTGTGTTCTTCCGAGCCAAACAAAATGATATATTGTTCAGGACCCACCTGCTCCATTGTAATAGATAGGAATGGAATCCGCGACTGAGTATGCTTAACTCAGCAAGAAGTGAATTTAGAAATTGAAATACCTACTGATAAATCCATTACCAGACGACAAAATATTAGACTGGTCCAAATTCAAGGATGTCGCTGACAACAAATTTTGGTTGATGAAATTTGGTACTTGTATTTTTGAACAATAGGTAGAAAACATTGTGGATAATGAAGAAATAGCTGGTAACAAGCAATTTCTGCATTATCCAAAATGTTTTAAATTTTGGGGGGGAGGGGAGACGTCAAAAAGCGCAATAAAGCGGGAATGGGGTTTGAATTTTTTATACTAATGACATGATCTCTAATTATTAAAATACACAAATGCATACGCAAGAACGCGCATATAATTATCACAAGTAACTGACTAAAAATTTTGCAATATATCGCCGTTTAATATTTATCATATTATCCTTTCGGCAGTTCAATATGTCGTGGCCAGCGATTCGTAAATTAAACAGTGTAACTTGCAATTCCTACACAAACTATTAATATGTATATATATATATAAAATAAAAAAACCCCAATTTGTATCAGCTTTCAAATCAAAATTGCCAACCGCAAACACTGTCTATGTTAAAGGGGAGTTTACTTCTAATTCCAGTATTACTAAATTTTATAAATAAAATTCTATTATCTTCCATAGTTTAATCCTTTCCTGTTCAAACCTGGTTTTTCGTCCCTGACAAGCAATTACTTCCTTTTCCACAATATTTTCTACCCTACTGAATGATTAGTTTCAAATAAAATCGACTTTAAATTGTCGTCTGCAAAACCTTTGAATTTGAACAGGTCCAACATTTCGCAAAACGGGAAAGGGTTAATAAACATACGAAATAATACAATACTCTTATAGTATGCGCGAAAACAAGCAAATAAGCAAATTTCAAAACAAACTAAACAAGACTGGCGAATATATGCGACTGGACATACAAAATCTTTTACCGATAGACAAGCCCTTCACAATGTATCCGAGTATCGGTATTTCTAACCCTAAACATAGGAGAGATTTTTTTCCAAATACCCCCCAAAAACACACCAAAAGGTACATTTACTACTTTCTTGTGAACCAGAAAATGTCTTTATGGTCATTTAATTATTATTTTATGAAAGTGACTTTTTGGTGTGTATCTAGCAAAAGTTTTGATGGAAACACGCATCATTTATACAATTAACGACATTCAGAGTGACCTCATTTGCATATGACACAAATTCAACGAAAGTGCCTATCTTAATATATGCTCTTAAAGCAAGTTGAGAATCGAAAATCGACTTGCGAATATAACTTCAGGTGACATCACGATGAACTTGGTAATTAGACATGAGCGTATTATTAAACTCTTTCAAACGGTCGACCATTTTACATACCACGTGACTGTCCCACGATTCATTCCAAATTTCCGCGCGAACTGCTAGATAAACTGGATGCGTAGATGCCATCACATCGGTGGGTGTCGTAATTACAGCTTTGATGCAGCAGAGGTTACGTCATATTGCTCGCCCACCGACGATATTTCATTTACAGATTCGGGGAAGACTTTGCAACTTAAAAGAGATACATATATCGATAACATAGACTGGTACCAGTGTGGACTTTAACCGGCTTTGTTAAAGTCGACGGCGATACCTGTCTATCGGTAACATGGCAAACGGCGTAGGGGTTATATAAACCGTTAAATATTTTTGATATTACACGGTTTATATTATACCAATGTAATGATTATGCAAATAAGCTGTTCAAAAACTATAGTGGTTACGTATTTCCGTTACCTTGACATCATAAAGCATGTAAACGACGTCATTTTACGATCTTTGTTAAATATTTCACGGAATATAACCAATCGCCCAATTTCTATCCCAAACATTATGTCTTTATTAATATGAAATATCAAATTCGTGTTCAAAAAATTAATGAAACTTGCTATCTGTTAAGGCAAGGCCCCCCCCTTTTTTTTATCTTTTTATAGACAACTAGTTTTGTAAATCTGGTACATGTATATTATAACACGCCTTCATTATCCTCTATGTAGATAATGATGAGGCCATGCAAAAGTTCCCGGTCTTCGCTGCCTTCTTGTTAATCCACTAAATTTAGGTATCAGAGAGTCTCAATTGACTGATCGCTGGCCACGCCCACTGAGCTCCGACAGGAAGTTCAAGTTACATATCAAACGGCGTTATTTTTACAAAATTTATGCTCAGTTTCATAAAGTAAACAATAAAATGTTTGTTTTGCGACCAAAATGTCGTAACTACAGCTGTAGTTACGACATTTAAGTCACCAAAGAAAAAAATAAGATTCTCATTTATGTCGACCATAGATAAATGATTTGATTGGTCGATTGATTCTTTGATTAACAGGCGCTATCCTTCAATTCTATGTACAGCCTAAAATACTCGAAGTCCTATATCAACATTTAGGAACACGAAGGAGGTATTTTTATCGCTATCAAACTGAGCCCGTATAAATTATTTTGATAAGTGGTATTAATGTGGGATATTGTACAAAAGTACGAGGGTACAACTAAATCTTTATCAAACAATTCAGGAATTTGTAGTCATACGAAAGAAGGGTGAATTGGAAAGCAGTGTGTGAAATGAGGATATGTTACCAATATATTTATTCATCATAGAAAACCTCTCTTGACTAAAACAAATGCGATTCAAATTTTGTGGTTTCTCAAACAACTGAAAGATTTTTAGCTTTTTTTTTCAGGTTAAAAATTTTAACATTTTAGATCTTTTTACCATCTTCAAACGTTTCAGAATTTTAACCCTTACCTACACAATCTATTGCTTTTAAGTCCCTTTAATTAAAATCTGAGAGACACAGATTCCTATCTTTCCACCTTTTTCTACCCTAACGAATGATAACTTTTCAAATAAAATCAACTTCAAATTGTCATCTGCAAAACCTTTGAACCTGGACCAGTCTAACAATTTGTAAGGAAAGGGTCAAAAGAGCATCATCGTGATACCTCCAACAACTACAATGTAGATGCGCCAAGTAAAGACTTCGACTTAAACGTCGTATTTACAGCTTATTTCAACCATTTTACAGTTTGGTTACATGTCATTCATTTTGAAAAAATGAATTATTTCAGACAAATATATGGAAAAGAAAATACATGTTTGTAGCTAAACCTATTCCCGCATAATGAGACCTTTTTACGTCTCTCAATAAAACAGTTTGGGAACATAGTGGAAAGTGAAGAAATTGATTGTAACAAGCTTCCTTCAATTTGGACTGGTCTAAAATATTGTTATGTGGTAATTGGTTAAGGGCCCTCGTAAGATAATCCAAGAAAAGGTCAGAAGCCCGACTTGAAAAAGCTTTACTTTACAGAAAACGAAAACAGATTTCAGAATTATTTTATGTTACCAGTATGAAATAATTTTGAAATCTATTCGGTTTTTTCAGCGATGCTTTACATGTCGGACTTGTGTATTTTTTGGTTAAATTAATGGTAGAGACGTCTGTAAACAATTTTAACGAAGATTTCAACAGATTTCTTCTTGGTGAGATGTCGTGTCTCTGCCAGAGCATAGTAGTTACAGAACTTTTAACACATTTACCAAAGGCGGCGAACGCCCTAAGATATTAGTGAAAAAGACGAAGTAGATATCCCTTTACTATGCCCATTCCCACACAATCCCTCCTTTTTACGCCCCTCAAGGAAAAAAAGGCTTTGGAAACATTGCGGACATAGAAGAAATTTCTTATTTCAAGCACTTTTTTTTCAATGTACACAATGTTTTCTATCCAAAAAGGCAGATAATTTTAGAATCTCATCAACCTATTATTGTCGTCTGCGTCTTCTTTCAATTTGGACTTGTCTTAATTCTGTCATGTGAGAATGGGTAGACTTGACGTTTTCAGAGAAAGAGAAAGTTTTTTTTCTGAATGACGTTTTTAAAATTTCATGATGAAGGGACCTTCTTGGTGATAAAACGTCTGTTTGAATATAACTTTAGATTATTTTCATAAATTCAATTTTCTTTGAGCCTCGTCTTTTCACTGACAGTCAAGTATGTCTAATAAAACAGGGAAATAGTCGTAAAATGACAAAATATGGATCAAAAGAAAATCCCATTGGAGATTGCTTTGAATTTATTAAAGTTTTAGGATATTGTTTGTCGAAGAACCCTAATTTTGTTTTACAGCCATTTACTCTAAAACGTTTCCGTCTCAATTGTATTTCGTTTTTTTTCGGTCGCGAAGCACTCAAATCTTAAGGTCCTTTAACCCATTCCAACTCAATCCCTCCTTTTTACGCCCCTCAAGAAAAAAAACCTCTAGAAAACATTGTAGAAAATGAAGAAATTGCTTGTATCAAGCAATTTCTTCATTATCCACAATGTTTTCTATCCAAAAAGACGAAAAATTCAAAATTCCATCAACTTGAAATTGTCGTCTGCAACTTCTCTCAATTTGGACCAGTCTAAAATTTTGCTGTGTTGGAATGGGTTAAAATAACTGATCGCGCGTGTCGACCAATCAAACCATATATTTAGACTGGAGATGAACTTTGAATTCTGACAGTGATCGACATTTTTGTTGGTTTGGCGACATATACGTCAAGACTACAGTTTATTCAAATTGCAGTTACGGCGTTTAGGTCACCAACAAATCATTAATTTACTTTGATACATGTTGATTACCATATTCTTTTGTAAAAATAACACCGCTTCACCAGACGATAACCAGAGGAAAAATTTTAGACTGGTCCGAATTAAAAGGAGTCGCAAACGACAATTTTAAGTCTATAAAATCTTTGACTTGTTCAACTTTTTGGGAGGAAAACATGGTTGAAAATTAAGAAATTGCTTGTTTCAAGCAATTTCTTCATTTTTAAACAATGTTTTCGCAATTACTTTCTCATAATGCGTAAATTGTGTGAGGATGAGTTAATATCTAACCCGCCTAGTGGATTGGGCCAGCTATCAGTCAGTTAAAATTGGGCGGTTGATCAGCCTAAATTTTGACCTACTTTTCAACCCAAGCCAATTTGTAATTTTCGTGTGGTGCGGAACTGCAATATATCCTGATTTTAGAATAATTTTATTCTTTCTTATCTAAGCTGTAGTTACGACTTTTTGGTCCCTAACTAACCATTTTATTTATTTTGTTACACGCTATTGACCATAAATTTTGCAAAATAACGCCGTTAAAAATAGAAGCGGATCTTTCTGTTAGAGTTAATTGGCGGGCCAGCGATTGGTCAATTACTATATACCATCTGATTTTCTTCAAAAGTTAAATTCATTGCAGGCGAACAAAATCGCAATCGACAGAAAAAAAACCATATCAACCAATCACAGATTTTATATGACGTCATTTTCCCGTTAAAATGACGTCACGCTGAAATAACGTTATTAGGATTAAACAAAAGGTTCTCTTTAGACAAGTTTCGAGAGGTTCTTTTATCTTATATAGGCAAAGTTCGTTCGTATATCATGAATGTAATACCATGATGTAGCAGTGAGACAAACTTTATATTGGAATCTCGCCGCGTAGGCAAATTTATTGTTTCACGAGACCTTGCATATGGCTCGTGAATATCCAATTTTTCCAACGCGGCTCGAATCCAATGCAAGTTTTTGTATCACAACTACAAGATAATATTCCTTGTCCATTTTTGTAAAACTCATGTATAGGTTCATTAAAACAGAAAGCCAACCTAAATGTCGTAAATACAGCTTGAATACAGCTTGAGTAAGCTGCAGATACGACGTTAGATTAAGTTGCTCACCAAATCGCTTACATTATCGTAGGGGGAAACCGGGTAGATATGGACAGTTTTTACCATCCACATTCTAAACTCGGACACGAAGTGGTAGTGATTCATTCGGGTAACCAATATCCGTGCTTGTTATCCATAATCTTGTGAATTATTGAGAATACTGTAGAATGGGTATCTTCGGACAAGATTGGAAAAATACGGACACACTGGTAAGAAACCTCGGACATATTTAAAACCAAAGAGGAAGACTCTAGAACTTCGGATAGACTGATAAATCCGGACAGTTCTTGAACTCTTTCCCGTTTTTGGACTTGTCCAAATTTAAAGAGGTTGCAGACAACATTGAAAATTGGATGCAATCTGAAATCAAACCGTCCCATATGGTAGAAAATATTGTGGGGAAAGGAGAAATTGCTTATTACAAACAATTTTTTTTCCACAATGTTTTCTCAAGTATAAAATCACAGCAATGTAAAATCCCGGGTTTGTGCAGGAAAGGGCTAAGATATAATTTGAATGAACAACAGGAATACCATTTGTATCAATGCCTTCTTCAAAGTGTGTGTTTCATATTCTATAATCAGTTTATAGACTGATGATATAATAGAAATATTAATAAAAAACATGTTTTTTGAAGTTATGAATCCCTAATTACCTTGAAAAAATTACCGACATTCTTATTTGGCCGATAAACATAGCCTCGGTCGAAGACTCAAAATTGGGTAAAGCTTAAACGGAAAGTGATTCAAAAACTGACATTGTTTGATAAGCATATCATTCAGCTATTTAACCCATTCCGTTACATTCCGTTACAAAGAAATTCCATGAACTTAAAATTACCGTCTACAGCTTCTATCAGTTTTGACCAGTCTAAAAATTTGTTGAGTTGGAATGGTTTAAATAGTTATAAACAATAGAATAAGGCTCGAACCCGCGAGTTCAATGTTTAAAGCGTTGCAGCTTTTCGAAAAAATGAGGGATTGAACACCGGATAACCTGTAAGAATGGAAGCCGTTATAGTAGGATAAGACATTTTTTCTTTATTTTGAAAAATGTACCTTAAAAAGGGAATGTTATATTCAAGATACCGTTAAGTTTTTTCGAGGGGTGGGGGGTGGGGGTTCTAAACGCCGCTTTGAACAAACTTTCATTTATTCACAACGAAGTTCACTTATTCACATGTTTCCTAGATATCACCTGTACAAGACTGAGGATCTTATTAAAAAAAAAAAAAAAAAAACCCCAAAACACACCACCCCACCCCCACAACAACAACAACCCACAACTGTAGCGTATTTTAGCTCATCTTCAACGAACCAAGGCTTGTTCGTTAACATGAAAACGATTTTTGTTGTATTTTGTACTATAAACTGTATAGTTAAATCCATTCCCACACAACAAACTTTTAGACTGGTCCAAATTGAAAAGAGTTGCGTTCGATAATTTCAAGTTGATGGGATTTTAAGTATTTTCATCTTTTCGGTAAGAAAACTTTATGGATAATGAAGAAATTGTTTCAAGTAATTACTTCATTCTCCACCATGTTTACAAAGCTTTTTACTAGAGGAGCGAAAAAGGAGGAATTGTGTGGGAATCAGTTAAGATAATAAACAACTAGTATTTTGTATTCTTGCACGAGAACATAGACACGTGATCGGCGCCGCAACCAGGAATATACCCTCGGTCAAATCTGCTACCATAACCCTTTCCCACACAATCCCTCCCTTTTTCGCTCCTTAAGAAAATAGTTCTAGAAAACAATCTGGAAAATGAAGAAATTGCTTGTCACAAGCAATTTCTGCATTTTCCACATTGTTTTCTACCCAGACAAGCAAAGATAAAAAAAGTTGAAATTGTAGTCTGCAACTTCTTTCAATTTGGACCGGTCTAAGAATTTCAACGTGTGGGAATGGGTTAAGAGAAGGAACATGTTCCCTCTTTAACACTTAGAGTCAAAAGCACATAGAGATTATTCTGTCGCTTTGAAAATTGCTTGACCCAATTCCGAGTAGACTTGATTATAATAGATGATAAAAAAATGGAACACATAAAAATTCTATAAAACGGTTAAATGTTGAACCATAGCTACAAACAAGATACACCGATCAGATATTGACATTTAGTACATCTCACATGACATTTATTGGTTATGTCATAAATACTCAGGTCCGTAGGAAAAGGAAGGGGGTCACGGGGCTAGGGGTCCTTGATATACAAAATTTCCTTCGATTCACCCATTCCAACTCAACAAAATTTTAGACTGGTCCAAATTGAAAGAAGCTGCAGACGATATTTTCAAGTTGGTGGAATTTAAATTTTCTTTGTCTTTTTGGATAGAAAACATTGTGGATAATGAAGAAATTGCTTGATACAAGCAATTTCTTCATTTTCCACAATGTTTTCCAAAGCTTTTTTCTTGAGGGGCGTAAAAAGGAGGGCTTGTGTGGGAATGGATTAATCAGCCAGTTAACCTTCTCCAATGCCTGCACAATCCAACGTTTGAAAGGACTGAAGAAAAGTTATATTTGTTAAACATTGCTGGAAAAGGAAAAAAAATGAGGAATGTTCTTTTATATACTGATTGTTCAACTCACTTCACTTCAAATTCTCGTCTGCAACTTATTACAACTTGGAGTCTAAATTTTGTTGTATAATACAGGGTTAAATAGATTAGCCTCTCAATTCCTTAAAAACCTTAAAAAGCTTACAGCGGGCGGTTAACTACAGTTAAGAATGTCGTGGAATTGAAGATAAAAAGAGATGATTTTTAAATTATTTTGAAATGGAATGGAAAGCGCGGTATAAGCCGTTTGTTAGGAAATGGAGAGAATATTTGTTGTTTCATTGGGGTAAGTACCTAGTAACTTATTAAAAATGGATGACTACCTCTAAATTTATGCAACTTCAACCGATCAAATCAAAATCGATCAAAATACTGAAAGGACTGTATGCTAGCAAACAATTGGTTTGTTCAATAACCTTCTTTGTCAAACGTTATCGTGATAAAGAAAGTTAAAGTAACGGAAGGGTTAACCCTTTCCCACACTATCCCCCCGTTTTACGCCCCTCAAGAAAATAGTTGTGGAAAACAATGTGGAAATGAAGAAATTGCATGTTACAAGAAATTTCTTCATTTTCCACATTGTTTTCTACCTAAAGAGATAAATAATTTAGAATTTTCAACAATTTGAAATTGTTGTCTGCAACTTCTTTGAAGACTCTGATCTGAGTCATTTTGAACACGACGTGCTCAAGTGAGCGAAGAATACCCAGGAGATGAACATGCATGCAGAGTTTGCAATATTCCTGAAATACGTTAAGAACTACTTTTTATTGCCTAGGCATTTGACGCATTTAGTGATGAAGCCTCCAATGGCAGTTTGCACTCGTTGAACTTTGAGATGACCTCAAAATTTTGTCTGTTAACTAGAAGCTATCAAATCTGACGCTTTGGTAGCTAAAAAACCTGAGTGGGATGAGCAGCTGGATACTCGGAAAGGATGTAGTGGTAGCACTGGGAATGAGAAATACCAGGAAACCATGGTAAAGTGCTCCCACCGCTACGATATGTCTGAACTACTATTTAAAGTGGCATTAATTCCCATTCAAAGAAACAAATCAAATTGATTGATTGAATGGAGTTTAACGCCACTTTTAACAGTATTTCAGTCGTATCGTGGCGGCTGGAGTACCTAACAATGGATTCCTGGTATTTCTCAAACTAGTACTACCACTACACCCTTTTCTAGCCTCCTGCTGATATCCCACTTAGGTTTACGATTATCCACCCATTGGTGAGAGACAAATGTCGGAAAGGATATGTGTCGCCGCCGGGGATCGAACCCATGACATCCCGTGTTTGAAGATAAGGAATCTGACGCTCTACCGACTGCGCTATGACGGCAAAGCAAGCCAATGAAATCGCGGGTTGTTTTGAGCAATGTGAATGAAGCTCCGGATTGTCTTGAACGATATCTGATACTTTTTGAGTATTGCTGATATTTATTTTATTTAACATATCTCCACACAATGACGCGTTTTGGTCCCCCCATAAAGGCTTTGAAAACTATTGTGGAAAATGAAGAAATTGCTTGAAGTAAGCAATTTCTTTATTATCCACAAAGTTTTCAACCTCAAAAGACAAAGACATTTTTTTTAAAAAAGTTTCATCAACTTGAGATTGTCGTCTGCAACTTCTTTCAATTCGACCATTCTTAAATTTTCTCGTGTGATAGAAGGCTAAGCCGAGACTTGTTACGTTACGTAATAAGAGGGTCCATCTTTGGAGCGCGAAGAGCATCGATTTTCATCGGACTCTTGGGACTGCGCGTAATGAAAGTAGTCTTTAAACAGAGGTTGTTACTCAAACAATCATGGTTGTATTTCTTTTTAAACTTGGAATACTTCATCTAAACGGATTAAGACAAAAGTAGAGAAAAAATAACAAAACAAAAACGAAATCAGAAAGTAAAACCCCACAAAACCAACTAACCAACCAACCAACAAACCAACCAATCAACCAACCAACCAACCAACCAAACAAATTAACAAACAAACAAACAAATTAACAAACGGTCAAACAAAAACAATGTATAAGGTTTAAAATCTGGAGTTTATAGAAACAATTCTGATTAATAGTTTTGGCTTTCATAAAACTTTCATAAAACTATAGCTTTGTTTATTTTGCTGTTCACTTAAAATCCAATCAATGTTGGTATGGCGCCGACTTCTCGAGGACGCCGTAAATTGTCTAACTTACATGTAATCATTGAACTGCCGAGATAGATACTTAACAATCTAATTGTCTAAACAGATTTGTTGGAAAACAGACAAAACCAATGAAAATGAAATAGAATAAATACTTATCAACTCTTTTTTTTTTTGTGTGTATGATTATACCAACTCGTAGCCATGTTTCGTAAATACATGACACTGTGCTAAACATATTATCACACAATCCCGCATTTCGACTCATACGAAATTAACCCAAACGATAAACGTGCCTATGCGTGACATTTTCAACCATTACACATGTACGCCAAGCAAAGACTCAGATCAGACTGTGCATCAGCACAATCTGATCCGAGTCTTCACTAAACGTTCTACAGATAGATACTGACTCAAGGCTACTTTATGCGATCTGCGAAATTTCTTAATGCCCTTTGTGGCTATCCAGACTGCTAGGTGTCTACTTATTATATACATGTGTAACGGTGGGGAATGTCAGGCAATGATTCAAATCTAAAGTTGAAATTGATCCCTTTTTCGATCGGCTGTTTTTCGTAGAAAGCCCAAGTAATTGCTATAGCCCGAGGTATTGCTATAGCCCGAGGTATTGCTATAGCCCGAGGTATTTATATAGCCCGAGGTATTGCTAAAGCCCGAGGTATTGCAATAGCCCTGATTAAGTCTGCGTCCGCGTCCGCGTCTGCGTAGACTTCGTCAAAAAAAACTTTGGACTTTTGTAATACATTGTATCTTTTATTTCAGATTAATTTCAATTGAAACTCAGATTATATGTTCACAATCAAGCGAGTAATCCATACCACTAAGAGGAATAGCTCTACAAGTAATTTTGAAAAAAAATATGCCCCTTTTTCGACAAAGAGGTTTTCACCAACTATAAAACCTTTGAACAGTCGAGCGTTGGCATCCGTATGTGGTGCTCTTGTTGTTCTAGCGACTCGTGCAAGAAGTTTTTGCATTTTATTTTCGATTCGAGATTTAAATGAAAGACAAGCTGATTCATCTGTTCACTGTTTTACAATATTTCGATTTGGTAGCTTCGATGGGTTATCACGAGCTACTCCCGAATTAACGCGTTCCCACACTATCCCGCCTTTTCACAGTCTTCAAGAAAAACACACCAGAAAAAAGTACAGAGAATGAAGCGATTGCTTGTAACACGTGATTTCTTTATTCCATGTTTTCTATCATGAAAAATAAAATGATTTAATTCCACGAACTAAAAACTGTCTTTTCGGTTTGGACTAGTTTAAAATTATGTCTTCTGGAAATGGGTTGAATAAAAGGAAAAACGTTTTAGACGCTATCAGATTTTGAAACAAATATTTCGATTGCAATATAGGTCCTACAGGGACCGTAACTTAGAACAACATCAAAGGGATAGTTCAGTGCAGCATAATTGTTAGGATTTAATTTCTGAACGGTTATCTTCTGCTGCAGGTTTAATCGTATAAAAATGACCCAAACCATCATAAAATGTGCCTTCCCATATGAGTTTTATCCGAATGCACCGCGCAGAGGTCTAGATAATAGGGGGTAAAAACATTCTAAAATCCTTATTTCTCTACGAAATCCTATGTTGTGGGTACTCCTTTGAATCGTCTCATCGAGACGATTCAAATGAGTACCTACACCGTAGGGTTCGTGGTAGTAATGGTGAAATATTTACATCTAAAATACGAATGACGCCCTCTACCAGTAGCCCTGTGCACGTTGTGTTTACAGCCATTGTTATGATGTGTGTTAACTTTCGGCTTTTGTTTTATAGTCTTCTTCTACGCCTAGCAGGCCGCCGTCATAGCGCAGTCGGTAGCGCGTCAGATTACTAATCTTCAATTATAGGAGGTCATGGGTTCGATCCCCGGCGGCTGCACATACCCTTTCCAATATTTGTCTCTCACCAATGGGTGAATAATCTTAAACCTAGGTGGAATAGTAGCTTGAGGCTAGGAAAGGATATAGTGGTAGTACTGGTGTGAGAAATACCAGGAAACCATTGTTAGGTGCCCCAGTTGACTCGATTTGACTGAAATACTGTTAAAAATGGCGTTAAACCCCATTCAATCAATCAATTTACTCCCAGCGTATTCAAACGACTTGACACTTTAACCCCCGACCATTTAATTGCAAGTTGGCTGTTAACATACGGCGCACCAGGCAGTCACAGTACTTTAGCTTGCAACCCTCACTTGTACTCATTTATACACCTTGATGGAGAGGAGAAGATGGAGAGGAGAAATATGGAGCTAGAGTTTTGCTCACAAAATTGCCCACTGTCCGGACGAGATTCGAATCCGGGACCTATAATTTAGTTTATACAAAATCATCGACTGTAACGAAAGGTTTAAGCGCTTTCACGATCACAATATAAATGCTTTTTTATTCCTGAAATAGAACCAGTGGCTTTAACTCATTGTTACCCAATTTAATAACTAGGTGTGCTGGGGCTGGCTATTAGCTATCTACCCGATTAACATATCCCGGTAACGATTGGCTGAAACAAGTGACCTTCAGATCACGAGTCAAGCACTTATACCACTCGACCATGTATGTTTATTAGTAAATGCAATACATTTCAAACCAAGTCACGTGTGCGAAAATTGTACGAATTGAGCAACCTGATCAGCCACACAGTGCATGTAGTATATAATCTGGTTGTCTAAAGAAACTTTGAGTCATTAGGTATCAACAGAGCGCACAATGAAGACTCGGATCAGACTGTGCGGATGCACAGGCTGATCCGAGTCTTTACTTGCGCTCATGTGAAATGGGTTGAAATGCTACGCTCTGGCTTATTCAACCCTTTGTAAGGAAACAGATATTGTGAACGATACTTCTGGGTCAAAATGACGGAAAATTATTTATACATAATTGCTGAATTTATATATTATTTCGCCTCTGGTTTTTGTCAAAAGAAGTTAATTCGAAGTAAAGACTGTAAAATGGACAGGTCGAAATAAATATTAAGGGCTCTTAATGCCAAGAATCACAAAGAATGATGTAAAATTGGCATATATATTAGCTTGAATTATTTTCGGAAAAGATATGAACTTATTAATCCATAGCCTTGAGTTGAATTCTCCAACTTAAAAAGTGCACATGATCCGTTATTCAGGAAAATATCCTCAAATGAAATCATGAAAAGAATTTACTTTTTTAATTTTTTTTTTTCGGATGTTAGGAAAAAAAATCTTCAATATCTTAAAAGCTTACTTAGTCCCAACTGTTTTTATACATAAACGCGTTACCAGATCGCATCATTTTAGACTGGCAGAATAAACTACCTTTCTTATTCATAGAAATGAAACAAAGAAGTCAATATATTAAATTCCGACACAACCACAACTGTTTTTATACATAAACCTGTTACCAGATCACAAAATTTTTAGATTGACAGAATGAACTCCCTTTCTTATCCATGAAAACGAAACAAAAATGTCAATATCTTAACCCTTTCCTCCTTTTCACAATTTTACAATGTTTTCTCAGGTATAAAATCACAGGGACGTAAAAACCAGAAATTGTACAAGGAAGGGTTAAAACACTGACAAAGTTATATCTGTTTTTATAGTTAAACCCATTACTAATTTTAGACTGGTCCAATTTCGAGAAGTTGCAGACGACAAACTTTAGCTGATGATAAAATATGTAATTTGTGGTAAGAAAACATTGTTGATAACGAATTACAAACAATTTCATCTTTTTTCCTTTTGTTCTTCAAGGGCCCAGTAATAATCAGACCATTATGACGTCATCAAAGTAACTCAATTTAGGCACACTTCCCTAGATATCGGATCATGATTTATTTTTTTAGTTTCGTCTATCTAAAATGAGCGTTCTAACTGACAAAAAAAATATTCTTACCTCTACGAACAAAATTTTGAGCACGTAGCTATTCTGTATGATTGCGCACAAAATAGTTCCATAAAATGTATCAAGTTTGGTACAATAATTTTTTCGCTTGATGTCATTAAGTTAGAAGAAATGAAGAGAATATTTTTTGTATTCATGTATACACTTAAGTATGAATCCGCTTCCCCTTCCATTCTAGACCATAATAAGCTTATTAAGTAGTATTCCTAATAGGTCTTGGTTAACTTTTGAGCTATTCTAGACAACGATCAGCCTAAGAATACTATTCCTAATAGGTCTTACTTGACTTTTGGGCTATTCTGGACAATACTTAGCCAACGTAATAGTATTCCTATTTGGTCTTGCTTGACTTTTGGGCCATTCTAGACAATAATCAGCCTATGAAATAGTATTCCTTATAGGTCTTACTTGTCTTTTGGTCCATTCTAGTCTACAATTAACCAACGTGGCAGTATTGCTATTAAGTCATGCTAGGCGTTTTGGTCTTTTCTTGACAACAATTTTCCTACATAATGGTATCCCTTGGCCTTTTGGCCATTAGTCTGCGTACAAGTTCTCTGAGATATCGACTCGCGATACTGACTCTATTTGCTGCCCCTTTTCTTCTGACGGGAAAAATGACTGAGTGAGTTTACTGTTGATGAAAGATAAAGAAAGGACACAACTTTTAATGGGTTTTTAGTATTCTATTTTTTATCGTGATAAATACATTGACCATGAAATCAGCCATTGAAATTGATGGCAGTTTTATTGTTATCGGTCAGAATGGACACATATATAAACTGTAAGTCATCGACCTCTTTATTAAGAGAAAAGATCGAAACAATAAAATCCCCTCGTTAAAAGAACATCATGTTTTGTTTTGGTTTTCATATAAATTGAGCAAGCTATTTGACGTATGTTTCTCTGGCCTTTAAATCTTAATGAATTTTCTAAAAGTGAATTAAAACAACAACAACAACAACAACAACCCCAAACAACAACAACAACAAAAAAAAAAAAAAAAAAAAAAAAAAAAAAAAAAAAAACATTTGACATTAAAACGAAAATTTTTTACGGTAATATGTTACGACAACAAAAACATAAAGTAACTTAAATCAGCTTTTCTGAGTTAAACATTCGAAATACCTAATAACATTTCACCGATATTGTATAATCAGTATCAACCTTGAAAATGATTTTTTGTAACATCAAAGTTAACTAATGATAACGTTATGGTAAATTTCTCCACGGTATTCCCGGATAACATGGTTGTTGCATTTATATTTTTCTAAAAATCAGAAAGCACCTGAAATATGTAAGTCGTAACCAGACATTTGCGGGTTCAATTATTAGATTGGCTTGTCATGGGTGGGCTATCAAAATGTCGTAACTGCAGCTTTACCCTAACTGTAGTTACAACATTTCGTCGCTTCCATATGAATGATTATTAGATCCAGACAATATAGAAACTATCTGTACTGTACAGCTTCATAAACCTATTCCCATACGACAAAATATTAAACTGGTCCAAATAGAAAGAAGCTGCAGATGACAATTTCAAGTTGATGGATTTTTCTTTCATTTTTGTCTTTTGGGATAGAAAACATGTGTTGATAATGAAGAAATTACTTGATACAAGCGATTTATTCATTTTCCACAATGTTAAAAGGAGTGATTGTGTGAAAATGGGTTAAAGTTTTCTTGTACTATTTCTTTGAATAAATAGTCAACACTCTTCTCTTTTAAACGCAAAAATTCAATAGCAGTAATTATTAATTTCATTTCATGGGTCATCATTTCTTTTGCAAATAGCACAAAATGGCAAAATCTTTTCGTTTTTGGTAGTACTGACGGATCGCTGACCACGCCCTCTGACCTCCAACACGGCAGTTCGACTGAGATTTCAAACGACCTTAATTTGCATAAAATATTGTCGGGTAAATAAAGCTTAAAGTATATTGTTTGTTGGCGACCGAAACGTCGTAGCTGCAACTTGAATAAGCTGTAATTACGATGTTTACAACGCAAAACCAACAAAAATGCCCTACATAAATGTCGAGGCCAACATTCATTTTTTGTCTAAACGAATAATTTGATTGGTTAATCCAAATTTGATTTACAACAACGATCCGTCAATAAATAAAGATGATTATTTTATTCAATTTTCTTATATGTAAAACGCATCACATGTAAATTAGCTATTTTGGAATTTCGTAAAAATCGCATTTTTTAGTCATTTGATTTTAGTTTCGTCTATCAAGATTCAAGCGTTTTTTATTGGCTGAAATTAATTTCATACTTCCATGAACAAAATCACAGTACGCAACTTTTGTAAGCTTTCGCACAACGTAGAACTATAGGTTTTTTTTTTCTCAAAACTAATAAAATATTTGATTTGCTTTGCTCGGCGGCACCTGCTCGGCGGCACTAAATTATTCGAAATGAAGAGAACATTTCTTATTTTCATTGAGGTATAGACCTAGAAACTTAATCACACTAATGTATGAACCCGCTTTGCGTATTCATACAGTGTGATTAAGGTTTTACGTTTATACCTCAATGAAATCGAAAAATATTCTCTTCATTTTATTGACCCCCCCCCCCAAACAACAACAACAACAACAAAAAATCAAAACAAACAACAACAAAATAAAATAAAAAAAAAAAAAAAAAAAAAAAAAAAAAAAAGAAACACACTCACTCACAAAATAAACAAACAAAAAACAAATGACATCCAGCAGAGGTTAACCAGAAATAGTATTTCGACAATACGTATACAATAATGAAGGATGATATTTAGGACACAGACAATGAGTGCAAAGCGAAAGGCTTTGACGCTGACAGCCTTCGTAATTTGTATTATTTAACAGGAGACACGTTTTTCGCCTTTCCGGATAGTTCCTCTTGCTATTGACGGTCAGAATTTTAAAGATACCAACCTGATTGACCTCTGTTCAGTATGACCTATTTTTAGCTAGCAAAGCGTCAGCTTTGATAGCTTAAGTTAACAAACAAAATATTGACGTCTTCTCAAAGTTCAACGAATGCAAACTGCCACTGGAGGCTTAACCACTAAATCCATTGAATGCCTAAGCCATAAATGTAGATCTTATGCATTTCAGTAATATTTCAAACTGTATTCAAATGGTGAAGAACGCTTTCAAAAGCATGCTATATAACACATTTCCACTCAATTTCGCTTTTTAAGCATCTCAAGAAAAAAACTTTGAAAAACATTGTGGACAATGAAGAAATTGATTGTAACAAACAAGTTCTTCATTGTCCACAATGTTTTCTACCCATCAAGGGAAAAATCAAAATTCAACCAACTTGGAATCGTCGTCTGCAACTTCTTTCAATTTGAACCAGTCTAAGATTTTGTTGTAATGGTTTAATTCCCGGGTTACTGTAGTCTAGTTTATTTACCAGAATAACCTTTGGAAAAAAAGATTACTTAACAAAACTATACTTTGCTAGCTTACAGTACTTTCAGTACTTTGATTTGGTTGGTGCTACGGAAACTCAGGACGGTAAAATTTTCGCTTGTCACGTGATATCTTGTCAGTGGGTTACCAAAACCTCGTATCTCCAGCTTGTTTAATCAACAGGTACGATGTTTTAGTCGCCGACAAGTGTAACCCGTCATGCAAAACGAAGACAAGTGATGTCGTAAAGGGACCTCCCAGATATTCCGTAAACAATCATTTAAAAACAGATTGGGTCAAGCCGAGGTCATTCAGGGGATGCCATCTGAAACTTTTTCTTAAATGAGGTAGAAAGGTTATTGTAAATTCAGAAAATAGTCGTAGAGCAAAAGGTTTTGACCCTGTTCAGCTTATGCAGTTCGCGTAATCTGACTTTCCGCATTTCACAGAAATGTTCTTTTCGCATGGCGGCGCGCTTTCATTAAAAATAGAGATCGGCCAAATCATAGAAATGTCTAAACAAATCACATGGACTCAGACCAGCC
The DNA here is from genome assembly GCA_946902895.1 of Fragum fragum. NCBI lineage: Eukaryota > Metazoa > Mollusca > Bivalvia > Cardiida > Cardiidae > Fragum > Fragum fragum. The sequence continues at coordinate 56,863,924 of OX336370.1, forward strand.
TTTACGTCCACACATTCTGTCTAGAGTCTTACTTTTGCACTTTTCTAGATAGGTAGACACTGAAAAGCTTCTTAACCCATTCCCATCCGAGTCCGCTTTTTTACACCTCATAAGAAAACTGTTATTGTGGTGAGCAATTTCTTCATTTTTGACACAGTTTTGTACCTTGAAAGACAGAGTCTTTTTAATTTCCAACAGTTTAACACTGTCGTTTGTAATTTCTTTGAATTTCAACAGGTAAACGAACTAGGAATATTCTAAGTATAAATCGAGGGTTTTCAGGAAGCATAGTGTCTTAATTCCGCATATGTTCATATGCGAAGACTTAATTGTGGATATACATGTATTTATCTAATTCATTTTCAAATTTTCACAATTTAACCGTACCCACACCTTAGAGCTTATTCTATCTCCCTACAAACAAACAAACAAACAAACGACAATCAATCAATCAAACAAACAAACAAACAAACAAACAAAACAAACTATCTCTTTTTTCCTACGATGCATTCTAACTCCAAAAATACAGATCTTAAACCCATTCCCGAACACCATGCTTTTTGACACCGAAAAGAAAAAACAAAGGAAAATAACCCCAAAAGAAAAACATGACATGCAATTTCTCCATTATCCGAAATGATTGCTACCCAAAAATACAAAAATTCTGCACCTTCTTTCATTTTCGGCCAGTCTGAAAAATTGCCGTTTGAAAATATATTAAAGTTTCATCAAATGAGAACTGTTATCGTCAACATCTTCACATTTTGATAAGCCAATAAATATGGAGTAGACATAGAAATAGACATATGTATTTCAAGTATCTAGGCCGTCGGCCCATTATACAAAACAAATTTAATAAGAATTACGTGTTGTAAACACACATTGTTCCAGTGTAGTAATAACACTTGAAATATCTATCTCTTAATCTTGAATATTTAGGACAGACCAATAAGAAGTGATGCTCATTTTCAATTAAATTCATGTTACAGTTTATACAAATTCACAGATTTCTGGCACGATTTTCAATCTATCTTTTTCAATTTTTAGATTATGTGATGATGTTTTGAATCTTGTTAAAGCAATTCTATATCTTGACTCTGTAATATCATTCAAATATTTTTTTCTAAAGTCTGAGAATGTTTGAATATGCAATACGTTTTTAATCGTGGTGAATCATTCATGGATGAATACCATTGTTGATAATACTTTTGTAAAAAATGATATTTTATAGGTTTATATTCTAAATACATTGCTTATTGGTTTTGCAAAACAAATAAAGGTTCATTTTCTGTGAGTATCTGTTTGATACTGTGCGCCCGTCGTATGTGAGTCCGTTTTCAGCATCGTTCCTAAGCATGATATATGCTTTATACAGAATACCATTTTGATTTTGGTCTATAACTTTTAACCAATATTTTATCATAACTGTTTTTCGATCGAAATACATGGGATTTCTTCCTTATTCGCCATATAGCGCGTCATGATTCGCAGAAAGCTTTACATTCAGTATTTTGCCGCATAAGTTAGAATGGGCAAGTTCAATATCTGATGCGGAGTGCATACCAGTAATTCCTCCCGAATAATTCAATACTGATCCTTTTAACTTCATTTTCTGTTCGATTTTTTTTATGTAATTAAGGTTTTGAATACACAAAATTTTATTGAATTATTGGTACAACTGTCGCACGCGCATATACGTACATAGGCACCAACACTTGACATAACCTTTTACTTAGCTTTCTCAAGTGTATTAAAAAGTAATTTTATAAGTATAAAGTTAACGATGGAATGCAAATCATCAGTATATTCAAACTAACAATATTTAATTATTTAAGGCAACGATCAACCATATGTTAATATATATGTAACTCACACAGTATTTTATTATTGAATTCGCCAACCGACCTTATATTACCATAACCCTTTCCTGTTTAATCCCTGGTTTTTACGCCCCTGTGAACTTATATTGAAGGAAAAGAAGAATTTGCTTGTAACAAGCAAAATCTTGATTTTCCACAATAGTTGTTATCCTACTGAATATACATTTTTCAAATTAAATCAAAATTTTTTTTTTCAGGAAAGCCTGTGAATTTGGACAGACAAATTAATTAAGGGTTAACTCATTTAACAGGTCTTTTCTTGAAAACGAACGCTTCTACCAAATATCTGGAAACTTTAAATACTGTTTCGGCATTGTTATGTCGTAGAATTTAAAGAAATTTCTATTTATTGGCCAATGTGGATCAAAATGTTTTTACCTAAGTCCTCCATATGCGTGACATTGAAAGATGAAATGGAATTCATCTTCCATTACAAACGTGCTTTACAAATGGGACAATACCTTAATTCTCTATCGATACTCAAATGTCTTCCATTTTCGATCATTAAACCATGGGAGGAACACCTAAAATTTCCCAAGTTCTAAAATATATGTATGAAATATTTGAACTAAGATAAAATTCAGAAGTAATCAATGATATTTTGAAATATCTATTATGATTTGTTTTATTAGAACTCTCGACTTTTTCAACCTATTTTAGCCTGTTTGTAAACATTTGTAAGAATTGTTTGTCATCAACTACTTCGTAAACTAATAAATGCTTTATATGTGTATACCAAATATTTCTTCTTGTTTCTTCTAATTGAAATATCATGAAATAAAGCTGCCTGGTTTTTACGTCTCTGTGATTTTATACTGAAGAAAACATTATTGGAAAAGAAGAAATTGCTTGTAACAAGCAATTTCTTCTTTTTCCACAATATTTTCTACCCTACTGAATGGTTATTGTTCAATTTAAATCCTCCGTAAATTCTTGACTTCAAAGCCTTTGAATTTTTCAATTTAAATCCTCCTTAAATTTTCGTCTGCAAAGCCTTTGAATTTGGGCAGGTCAAAATTTTGGCCAAATAGGAAAGGGTTAATATAATTGGGATATATTTGATACATAGTAGGAAGAAGAAACTTTAATGGTAAATCGGCAAGTTGCCTTTGACCATTGACAATATCTTGATTTTCCACAATATTTGTTATCCTACTGAATATATACTTTTCAAATTAAATCAAAATTATTTTTTTTTTCAGGAAAGCCTTTGAATTTGGACAGATCTAGAATTTTGCAAATTAATTAAGGGTTAACTCATTTAACAGGTCTTTTCTTGAAAACGAACGCTTCTACCAAATATCTGGAAACTTTAAATACTGTTTCGGCATTGTTATGTCGTAGAATTTAAAGAAATTTCTATTTATTGGCCAATGTGGATCAAAATGTTTTACCTAAGTCCTCCATATGCGTGACATTGAAAGATGAAATGGAATTCATCTTCCATTACAAACGTGCTTTACAAATGGGACAATACCTTAATTCTCTATCGATACTCAAATGTCTTCCCTTTTCGATCATTAAACCATGGGAGGAACACTTAAAATTTCCAAAGTTCTAAAATATATGTATGAAATATTTGAACTAAGATAAAATTCAGAAGTAATTAATGATATTTTGAAATATCTATAATGATTTGTTTTATTAGAACTCTCGACGTTTCCCATCCATTTTCTAGCCTGTTTGTAAATATTTGTAAGAATTGTTTGTCATCATTTACTTCATGAAATATCCATACATGAAAAAAAAAAAAAAAAAAAAAAAAAAAAAAAAAAAAAATCGTATGTTAACTAATAAATGCTTTATATGTGAACACCAAATATTTCTTCTTGTTTCTTCTAATTGAAATATCATGAAATAAAGCTGCCTGGTTTTTACGTCTCTGTGATTTTATACTGAAGAAAACATTGTGGGAAAAGAAGAAATTGCTTGTAACAAGCAATTTCTTCTTTTTTCACAATATTTTCTACCCTACTGAATGGTTAGTGTTCAATTTAAACCCTTCGTAAATTCTCGACTTCAAAGCCTTTGAATTTTTCAATTTAAATCTCCCTTAAATGTTCGTCTGCAAAGCCTTTAAATTTGGACAGGTCAAAATTTTGGCCAAACAGGAAAGGGTTAATACTGTTATCGTCCACATTCAGCGAGGGCAAACGTCAGAGTTCTTTTGAGAAAGACAGCAAATTCTCTTAGAAAACTTAGCTTAATTTTTTCCCTATTTTTTTCAGCCATCTGAAACCCCCATATTTGAGATCCATAACATAATATTGTTACAACAGTTGCGTCAAAAATTGTAAGCATGTCCGAAACTGGGATATTACAGAAATGTTTACGAGTAAGACAAAATGAAATCCATTGCCTGTTTTGCTTGAAGGAACAACAATGATTTTGTATTTGACCACGAAAGACGACTCGGAAATGAATACCTAGATATTTATAAAATGGTACAATATCTAGTAATTGTCCTATGTAAAACCACTTTTCATTTTTCTTAATAATTCCGCTATTCCGAAAGACCATTTTTCGTTTTGTCAAAGTTGAGATCCAAACCTACACCTTTACTAAATTGTTCAATAGAGTTTATTTGCCTTTGTATAGTTGAGCCGTTGTATATGCCAAGCTTGAAACGTCATCTGCAAACACCAAAAGTCTGGCAATATGTTAAACTTCCATAAGAAGGAAAAACGACTTGTTTAATTTCATTCGGTTTTTTTGTGCATCGAAGCCCATTTTGACTGCACAATTTCCCGTCGTGAAACCTTTAAATCGCTTTGAATTGTCATTAATCTCCTGCAGAAAGCGAACACTTTCTATATAAAGTACATGTTTGAACCCTCGTAATGAAATGAACGTAAATTTACGTAATCTTTTTCTTTTCCTTTATTTTTTCCGACCCTCGGTCTCATAAAATAGCAATATTTACCTTCGTAGCTCCATACTAGTAAAGTTATACTGCAATATAACATTACATTCAACATTTATGGATTGATTGATTGAATGTGGTTTAACGCCACTCTAAAAAGTATTACAGTTATATCGCGGCAGCTGGAGCACCTAACCATGGGTTCCCGGTATTTCTTACACAAGTAAGAACGTCCTTTCCGAACGTCAAGCTGCTCATCCAACTTAGGCTTGCGATTATCCACAGTTTAGTGGTAGACATTTGTCGGACAGAATATTGGCCGCGGCCGGGTAAAATTTATGGAATAATTAATTGAAGATGCAATCAAAGTCAGGGCAGATAATTTCCGATGTGCATTAGTAAAATCCAAGGGTTGAATCCGAGGATTTTGTGCAATTGCACAAAATAGATACTAAGATATTAAGGTGAATATTGTACATTCCATAAAATCTGCAAAAGACGAACATTATAGACCCCTGTAAGCCTGCACAACAGGCGCAGGCAGACAGAGGTCTATACTTTCGTACTTCCCAGATGTGAATGGTCATACATATTTTTCCCACGAAATTTAAAGCGGCTTTTGCACAAATTATGAAAGAAAAGTTTTCGCTATCAATTTTCTCTAACTTTAATGCTTTCAGACAATTGTAAGAAGGTGATTAAGCGTACTTTGTATTGAATATGACTGTTCATAACTATAAAAAACTACCTTGGGTTACGAGACGCCAAATAAGTCAGCGAGGTATAACCCGAATGGAGCCGTAATTCATCCGCTAAATACGTTATCTATCGATTGCACCGACAATTGCCTTTTTGTAGTTTCCACGACGTATCAATTACGTCATTAGCTTCCGCAAACAATAAAGTCGTTATTGACATCATACGAAGATCGATAATTTCCGATGTTTCAAAGTAGGGCATAGGGTATATATCGCATTGAATTAAATTTATAGTGTATTTAGTAGATTTTAAACGAAAAAGAATATACATAGTGAAAATGGCATTAAAAACTATTGGGGAAAGCGTATCATTTTCCTAACATCAAATTTTTATGAAAATCTATGTAAGAGTCGCTTTGAAAGACTGATGGAATTCGTGACCTCTAAAAGCACTACGTTTTGACAAGAGGTTAGAAATTCTAAATCCCCAATCGAGGGAAAAGACTTGTAAAAAATAATTAATTCAATTCTTGAGACGCTGAATCCCATTTTTCTCAATCAGAGGTCTGAAGAGGATTTCCAATTTAGGCCATAAATCAGCATTTTTGTCCAATTCTACTGACTTTTTTTTAGCGGTGATAATTAATCTTTCTGTTGGAAGAGAAATTCTGTCTACAGCTAGCAATATGATAGAGCGAATAAATTGCTCATTTTAGAGTTCTATTTCATGATTTAACGTTTACGTGCAATTACTGCTTTTCACGATCCAAAAATATTTCATTAAACCATTACAAGACATAAAAAGTTCAGAATGGCCCAAATTGAAAGGAGTTGCATACGACAATTAAAAGTTATGTTTACCTTTCTTGTTAGAAAACATTGTGAAAAATGAACAATTTGCTTGTTGCAAGCAATTTCCTCATTTTACACTATGTTTTCCCGAATTGTTTTTACGGGCATAAACGCGCTATTGTGTGGAAATTAATTAAGATATTACCAGACGACAAAAGTTAAGACCGGTCCAAATTTAATGACATTGCAGTCGACATTTTTAAGTTGATGGATTTTCAAGATTCTCTGTTTTCATGGGTAGAAAATATTTTTGGAAATGAAGAAATTGTTTGTTACACCAATACATGAACATGATAATGCTCATGTTACGATTTACGTAAAGAGGGAAGCTTCCCAGCTCGCTATATACAGCCATTGGACATGCAGATTATTTTAACCTTTTAAATAATCTTTTGCAGAATTTCAAGTATACGCGTTCAATTTGCCTACCATAATTAAATCCGGTAACTTCCATGGCATACTTCATAGTTGAGCTAACAAATCATCGGTACGCGAGCAAAATGTCGTAACTACAGCTTTGAAATATAGCAATGGAAAACATTGTGAAAAAGAAGTAATTGATTGCTAGAAGCAAATTCTTCTTTTTCACAATGTTTTCTTCCTCATTTAGCCATTGTCTTTTTATCTGAACCATTTTTTGTTTTGTCGTCTTCAATCTCTTTGATTTTGGACCATTCTATGTTTGGGAATGGGTTAACCATTCCAATACAGACCCACGTTTCTACATGTGTAAGAAAAATAGTTACACCCCCAACCCCCTTATATTTCCTTCTTTTTGAATATCACTAACAACTCTTTCAAATACAACTTTTACTGAATTGTTCATACTCAAAGATGTTTCAGATAATATATAACAGGTGGCAAAATCAGTAAGATTTAAACACGAAAGGATAGAAAACATTGGGGAAAGGGAGAATACATTTTGATTAGGAAATGTGACGCACATGCTAATTTTTTTTCGGGATGTACTAATGATGCTTAACATTACAACCTTTAACCCATTACCAGACGTCAAAATCTTAGATTGGTCCAAATTGATACAAGCAATTTCATTCATTGTCCACAATGTTTTCATAAGCTTTTTTCCTCAGATGCGTAAAAAGCGGGATCTAGTGGGAGTGAGTTAACCCATTACCAGACGGCAAAATTTTAGACTGGTCCAAATTGACAATTATTGCAGACGACAAATTTAAGGGGATAATTTTTTTTTGCCTTTTGATGTAAAAAACGCTGTAGATAGTGAAGAAATTGCTTGCAACAAAAATTGCTTGTAACAAGTAACTTCTCTATTTTCAACATTTTTTTTCAAAAGTTATTTTTCCTTGTGGGCGTCTTAAAGCGTCAGTGAGCGGGAATTGGTTGACTCGTTCCCACACAACCACGCTTTTAACGCCATACAGAAAAGAAGAAGACAAAAAAAAAAAAAAAATAAAAAAAGAAGAAAAAAGAGAGGAGCCAAGAAAATATTTTGGACCATCCAAAATCGCTTGTTACAATTAAGCAATATTTTCATTTTCCATAACGCTTTATCCTCAAAAAACAATTAAAAAAAATTCGTTTACTAAAAATTGTCGCCTGCAACTTCTTTGAATTTGCACCAGTCTAATATTTTATCGTCTGGTCATGGGTTAAAGCAGTATTATGGTAATTTATTTATTTAAATGGGGATAACGCCACCTTTAACTGTACTTCAGACAAATCGCGGCGGCTAGAGTGCCTAACGATGGATTCCTGGAATTTCTCACACCAATATTACCACTACAACCTTTCCTAGCCTCCAGCTGCTACCCCTCTTCGGTTAACGATTATCCACCCATTGATGGGAGACAAGTATTAGTAAACTATTTTTTATCATGTACACCTTATTTGCGGGTTGGTTGATTGATTGAATGCGGTTTAACGCCACTTTAAAAAGTAATTCAGTTATATCGCGGCGGCTGGAGCACCATACCATGGATTCCTGGTATTTCCTACACCAGTACTACCATAAAGTACTTTCCGAGCCCCAAGCTGCTCATTCCACTTAGGTTTACGATTATCAACCCATTGAGGATAGACAAGTATTATGGTAAACTATTTCTAACCATGTACACCGTATTGGCATATTCCGTGTGTCCCCGTAATCTTTGTTGTTGGATCATCCGTAATCATCACCGTAAAAGCAATTTATAGCCACAGATGGCTTAAGCTGACATAGCAAGGAAGTCGTTGCTTTTTTGCATTTTTCTGTTTTTACTTACAATTAACTTTGTATATCAGTTTGCCGGTCTAAAAATCTTATACAGGATTATCCATTTGCTCCTTTTTGATTGATCAGTCACAAATATAATTAATGGGTAGCTTTCCCAGTCCACTAAAATGGTAATTTGACTGAGGTCTCAAACGAGATGGTTTGAATGAGGTCTCAGACGAGATAGTTTGACTGAGGTCTCTAACTAGATAGATTAACTGAAGTCTCTAACGAGTTGGTTTGACTGAGGTCTCAAACAAGATAGTTTGACTGAGGTCTCTAACTAGAAAGATTAACCAAAGTCTCTAACGAGATAGTTTGATTGAGGTCTCAGACGAGATAGTTTGACTGAGGTCTCAGACGAGGTAGTTTGACTTAGGTCTTGACGTGATAGTTTGATTGAGGTATCAGACTATATAGATTTACTGAAGTCTCTAACGAGTTAGTTTGACTGAGGTCTCAAACGAGATAGTTTGACTGAGGTATCTAACGAAAATATTTTATAAAATGTATAGACGGGGATATTAAAAGACAAATTGTATTAGGATGACATACATATCGTAACTACAGCTTCATAAATTTCCGAGGTCAGACTAACAAAAAAGCTTAACAAAAAAATGGCGGTCAATATCGGAGTTCAAAACTCACTTCTGGTTTAAATGAATAATGCCATTTGTCGACTGATTATTTGATTGGCAGTCCCCGATTGGTCAATTTGTCAAACGATTTTAGATTGTTATCATCGATTAGTCAGTCTGATCAAAATATTTAGATTCCTTCATAATGTGTCGGTTGTTCGTAGTTGTCGTTTTGACCTCACATCTTCGGATTAAAACACTTAAAACAAATTGCAAAAATGCAAAGTAACACACTGTCAATTGCGTTTATAGAATGTCAAAACACAGGCCAGAATGCGTCGCCACATATAATCTATCTGAATAAGATACAAGAAAAACGGCGCTGGAATTGTCTATTTCTTGATAGGGTTCAATCAAAAGAAATAATTTTATTTTAGTTTCGTATTTCAAGATTTATGCGATTTGAGTGGATAACTTTTCTTTCATAATTCCATAGACAGAATTTTGAGGATGCAACTATTTTGTATGCTTGTGCAAAAAGTAGATCCACAAAACTAGTAAAATATGTGCTTTGTTTGGCTTGGTGGCATTAAATAATAAGAAATGAAGAGAGCGTTTTTTTTTCATTGAAGTATGAAGCCCAAAACGTAATCGGAAGAATGTTTGGATTCGCTTCGCAGCAACAGCAAGAAGAATATTTCGCGTATTCATAAAGTGTGATTTAGTTTATGGATTCACCCCTCAATGAAAAGAAACAGTATCTTCATTTTTTCAAATGTATTGAAAGCTAGCCTACACTAAGACACATGTATGGTATCACGTGGAAGTTAGTAACCAAACAATAAGACGTCGTTAGGCGTGCAAAATGTCGTAACTACAGCTTTAATCAAGCTGTAGTTACGACATTTAGCTCGCCTAACGTCGAAGATCTGCTTCTAACGAAAAGCTGTTGAACGGACTGAAGTTATTCTCGGGTTACACAAAGCCAAAATTTCTAGTCGCACGATCTTTTTGAATTCTGCTGTCGTCGCAATCGCTGTTTCCTCGAAGTCAACTGTGATTTTTTTTCTCCTGTGAAAGTCCCTCTTTCCTCTAATGCTTGAAGAGGATTTGCTCTTATCCCTCTATAACCAAGACTTCGATTGATTTATTCATGAGTGTTAATGCACGGTATTAGCACGAGGACCTGAAAATGGCGTCACTTGTTGTAGGAAGTTCGACACTGCTGTGTGTTGAATATTATAATCAAAGTACTGAAAAGTACTGTAAGCTAGCAAAGCATTGATTTGTTCAGTAATCTTTTTTGTCAAAGGTAATCATGATAAAGAAACGTGGTTAAAGTAATCCAGGAGTTAACCCATCCCACACAATCCCCCCCTTTTTTCCCCTTACGAAAATAGCCCTGGAAAACAATGTGGAAAATGAAGATATAACTTGTTACAAGCAGTTTATTCACTTTCCACATTGTTTAAAGTTTTCTTAACCTAGAAGGATGAACACATATTTTAGAATTTTCAACAATCTGAAATTGTCGTTTGCAACTTCTCTGAAGACTCTGATCAGAGTCATTTTGAACACGATGTGCTCAAGTGAGCTAAAAATACCTAGGAGAATAACTTACATGCAGAGTTTGCAACATTCCTGAAATACATTAGAACTACTTTTTATGGGCATTCAACAGATTTAGTGGTTAAGCCTCCAGTGGCGGTTTGCACTCGTTGAACTCTGTGATGGCCTCAAAATTTGGTCTGCTAACTTATCAAAGCTGACGCTTTGCTAGCTAAAAAGGTTAAGGTGGATATGAAACCAGCTGTCATATCATAATGTGATTACGTACTAAAAAGGCCCGTTTAAGCAGAATGGCAGTTTTCCGACCCCTTTATTTGTTTAGGGAAGAGTTATGTTAAAATCAATAAGGTATGGTGTTATTTTTTCGAAACATTTGGCCTGAATATATGTGTAAAAGTTAGTACAAGAACATTTGTGCATATGTTTTGTGGTTTCCTTTTTTTTGCAACAGGGACATCATTTATTTTCTACACTTTCAGAGAGGAAAAATGTTAATTTAATGTTTACCCACATATTGTGAGCCAAAAACATTGAAACAGACATGCTCAAAAATGGTCAGTGATAACACAGAATTATTGCTCTTTCGTTGTACAACAAATCAGAATACGAAATGCATGTATAAAAAATCGAACGAATATCTCGACTTGAAACGATTTAGACCCTATAAGTCTGACAAAATCGACAAAAGAAATGTACAATGAACTTCCATCACCTTAAGACGGGGGCTTAACTAGCTAGACATTTGAACATTTCCCCCCAGAATACAAATCAGTGTCGGATAATTGACTATTATATGAAGACGTTACAGATTATCTCCCCAGACTAAACTTTACGGTTGGAATCTAATTTTCGATGGATAAATCAGAATTAGATTGTCGTATCAACTGTCTTTCCTTTTTACAGCTCTGACATAAACCGTTAGGCTGTCTACATAGTCTATTCATGTCGTTAAAATTTCTTACAGTTTGCACATATAACGATTCAAAAACCATCAACCGATTCCTACACATTGACGCATTTGGAGGTCCTCAAGAAAAACAATTGGGAAAACATTGTTTAAAATTGAAAATTGCTTGTAATAAGCAATTCTTTCATTTTACACAAAGTTTTCTGTTGAGAAAAATGAAAATATCTAAATTTTCAATAACTTTAAATTGTCCTCTGCAACTCCTTTCAATTTGGATTAGTCTAACATCGTCGTCTGGTAATGGGTTAATACGATTTGTTTTTGAATGACATGTCTCTTGCAGTTTTCAATTAATTTTTGATGAACCTTTTAGATTGAGAGCTGCCCGAACACTAAATGTATATATCTCGATATGGTATAGATCACGTGTTTATTCATGTTTTTTAAATTCAAAATAAAACTTTTTGATACAATTTGATTAACTTTTAACGAAAAGAGGTAACATATGAAGTCTTCGAACCTTGTATATTTCGAATTATTCTGTTGGAGATAATATGTTCAAGAGATTTTTAACTAAGATGAGAAACAATCATTACGCATGCGCGTCTCGCTTCCCTGAAGTTGTCCTTCCATATGGTTAGTATGGTAGATATTGGAGTTCATTTTAAACCGAATTAAAAAGGGAATCAGCTCGCTTCTATTGACCATGCTCAAGCTAAAGTCGTTTTCAAGATCTCGTTAGTGTATAAACATGTCTATTGTTGTCCTAACTTTTATGATTTGTGTACTACGTTTTGTGCAACGCATATATCGCTTACGTCATAGTTGACCGCTGCTATTAAGATTGATTCTGTTACGTCGTCTATAAATAGGCTGACACAAAAGGTAAAGGCATTGATTATTTAGTGTCACCCCTATTGAAAGGGCCAGCCACTTTTTAGCTTACCACACATTTTTTCGATATTGAATGCACAATACCTCCCTTCTCTTTGTTGCCAGGCGTCTGACACAGATGGGGTTAACCCATACTACACAATTTTGCTTTTTGACGCACCTCTGAAAAAAATGTCTGAAAACATTTTGGAGTATGAAGAAATTGCTTGTTACTAGCAAGTTCTTCATTATCCATAATGTTTTCACCCCGCCCCCAAACACACAAACAAACAAACACACAAACAACATAAATAAATATAAAAGATTAAAATCGATCAAGATATGTCAGCCTGATTAGCTCAGTTGGTAGAACACTTGACTTCAAACCTCAAGATCACGGGTTCGAGCCCTGGGCTGACCATATCAACTAACAAACTAATTGTCTTTCGGATGAGACGTTAAACCGAGGCCCCGTGTGACGATGCTTTCCATCGAGCATGTTAAAGAACCAGGCGGGGCTCTCAGCAGTTTCGTCCTGTATCCTTGCACTATCCCCCGTAACTACTAACCGTCTTCTGGGGGCGTCGCTCATATGGGCATGTGCTACGGTAGCGACGATAAATAATCGATCAAGATGATATTGTCATCTGCAAACTCTGTGAAATTTGGACTAGTCTAAAACTTTGTCGTTTGATAATTGCTTAACTACCTTGCGGTTCACCAATCGGCCGTGTCAGTCTTAACACGGTGAGCCGGCTTCCACCGGGATTCGAACCTTTGGCCACGCGCGCATATGTCCTTAAAGAATTATATTTGTTGTCATTGAGGTACGAACGTTATAACAGAACAGAACATATATGTAATTTGACAGGTACAATTTGTACATAATCGTGATTTCATGATTTAGTACATAAATTGGTCAAATCTCGCCCCAACACATCCATACTCACTATTCTGTTACAAACTTCGCTCATATGCTAACTCTCACTTATCTCCCCCCCCCCTCTCTCTCTCTCACCCTTTCTACTCCAATGTTTACATACTTTTGATTGTTACTAGTAAAGTCATTCTATTTAAACATATACATGTAACACGAGGATGAAAACCACATGATTATTCTTGGTAATGAACATTTGTAATTTTTCACGGAAAGTTATACACGAAACATAGCAACAATGGTATGATTTAATGTAGCACGTTGTTTGATTAATCATACAGAGCAATATAACGATAAGATAATGCAGATTCAATATACAATGCTAATTTTGCAAGGGTAGATGTATTGTCTGTAGAAAACAGAATAACTAATTCATACATACTTGGATTCTTGAAGTAGAACTGGTTAATATATTTCTTCCTTAGTTTTACGTAGTTTTTACATTTGAGAATAAAATGGTATTCATCTTCTATTTACCCACTTTTAAAACTTAATCACACTGTATGAATGGTATTGGTGGGTGGGGCGATATTCACTAAATTGGGAAAATTTGTGAAAAGCAAAACCGAAATATCGTTTTTCCCGCCTTTGGACTTTTCATTAGACTGGAAGAAACTCTCCAAACCAAGTGTAAAACATCACCAGCAATAGCAGCAGCAGCAACAACAACAGCAATAATAATAACAACAACAACAAGAACAACAAGGTCGACGACGGAGATGACTACGACGTGTTAAAGTATTCATTCGAACCGCCATTTAGCATTCATTGAGAAAGTTCCATAAATAGTTGGTGATAATTTGAAAGAGACATGAAACTTTTCCACCCATTTTTGGTTCACCTACCATCAAACTTCATTCATCGCGTTTGAAGTTATTTGAATTATCGTTCTAGTTTATGAACCCGAAAAGACCGGTTCCTAGTTAATTTGATGTCAAATATTTCAATCCAGTTAAAACAAATTTGCTCTGACTTCCTCTCTGATCTTTTAATTTAATTACTTTGGCTTGTTAATCAAGATTCGATGTCTTAACCCTTGTCATGCTGTATAAATTACCTTACTGAATTGCTGTCAAATCAAAGGGCAGAAAGCACTGATAGAGCTTGTTGTTAAAAATCAACATTTCTTTTAGAAATCAACTTCATAACAACTATGGCAGGAAAAGTACAAGCAGGAGGTATAGACTAAGATCAGCTTACACACAAGTGCAGTCTGATTTTAGAAATTTTAGAAATCAACTTCATAACAACTATGGCAGGAAAAGTACAAGCAGGAGGTATAGACTAAGATCAGCTTGCACACAAGTGCAGTCTGATCTTAGTCTACATCTCCTTCCCAAACCGGAATATTCAATGTTTAGCATGACAAGGGTAAAGAATGTTAATGAATTGCAGAAATGTCTTTTTATTCATAGTATTAAAGATAGCATTTCTTAACCAATTCCGACAATCTTTACGTCCTTTGAGAAAAATAGCTCGGGCAAACATTTAAAATGAGGAAATCAAAAATCAAGAAAAGAGCCAAGGAAAAAAATGGACATGGTTTTTCTACGCTAAAATCTAACGAATTAAAAATATATATCCATGAAATTTAAACTATGTTCTGCACCTTCTTTCAATTTGGAGCTATCTAAGATTCTGTCATCTGGTAACAGGTTTAACGTCATGCCCTATGTTTCTAGACAAGTCAGTTTTGCGATGTACGCCCAACGACGATAAGTCCGTGGAAATGAGCTCTGCAGTTCATACTTATTGCACTTTTGAGCTGAGATTTCAGATTACTAATGCTAAAACCTTGTCCAGCAATGCCGAAATTGTATAGTGTATCTCATTGAACAGTGACGAAAATACACGTATTCATAGATAAAGACGATTAAAAACCGAGATATACACGTATAATGTTTAATGTAATTATATACTTTATGTTGATATCGTCTTTTTGACCACTAAAGTATCGTAACTTAAGCTTATTTCAAGCTGAAGTTACGACACTTTTGTCGCCCATCGTAGATATTAATTATACTTTTCGGATTTAAGATGTTTTGAGAACAAAATCACAAAGCATGGCAAATTATTATGTTTATTTGAGTAAATTAATCTTTATAATTAGATAAAATTAGTTTTATAGCTGCTTGAAGAAAGTTTATACAAGACGTTTACAGATTTGCTGATACCGCAACACACAACTTTTTCGGCAGTTAACGAAGTATGAGAGACTCTAGCATCCGATTCTGAACCCTTGCCATGCTGAACCCGGAATATTCCTGTTTTGGCAAGAGGTATAGACAAAGATCAGCCTGCACATAAGTCAACTTTCAAAATAATTACTGACCCTCATAAAGATCTTCCAGTGATGTTAGTCCTTTGATATATGAGTTATTCTGCATTTTGATTCAGAATGACAAGGGTTAATGTGTTTTTATTCGAGCGAACTTTTGTAAATACCAAACGCGGAATAAAAAGCTGAGTCGTTTTTCTCATCAACAGATTATTGATATATGAGGAAAATAGTTTGAGCTTTTCTGTATCAATTTTTTGGTTGGGATTTCTATTGTGTCATTTCGTTGTTGTTGCTGGTTTTTCTTTTGTTACTTGGGGGTAGGGAGTTAATCAGAGGAAACTTATTTTTTAAAAAAAGGTTAATTATGACAAATAAGATTGGAGTGTCAACATATCTATTTGGTATTGTTTGGAAACTTTAATCGATTAAAATCCAAAAAGCTTCATTTTGTTTTTCTGTTTATCTGAGTAAATTAATCCACATAAGTAGAAAAAGATAATTTTATAGATGCCCGAGGATTGCTTATAAATGACGTTTGCAGATTTCTGATCAAATACCGTGACACATTAACTCTAATTTATTTCACGCCAGCCAAAGTTCTAAGTAATCTGATAGAATGTTGTTGAAAAGGTGTTATGGCACAGTCACAGCGCACTTGGACGCGCATCTGACTCTCAATCATGAGGTCCTGGGTTCGGTCCCCAGTCGCAACAAATATCTTTGTTAGGCATTTCTCTTCATTTGGCGACTAAAACTTCATAACTACAGCTTATTCAACTTGTAGCTAGAACGTATATGTCGTCCAACAACCATTTTACTTTTTGGTCAATTTTGTCGTTTGACCTTCAGTTTTGACCTTGACTTTGTAGTATCACAACAGACGTTTCTCTTGGCACTAGCACTCATCAAGAATAAAACCTGTGCCAAGTTATTTATAAATCTATTAAAAAACGAAGAAGTTATGCTCCGGACAAGGTCAATTTTGTTGTTTGACCTTACTCTAGGACTCGAGCTCGGAGGTATCAAAACAAACGCTTTGCATGACACCAGCACTCGTCAAAAAGAACAACTGTGCATTTTTTTCAAATCCATATATAAATGTAGAGGTTATGCTACGGACAAGGCCAATTTTGTCGTTTGACCTTCAATGGTGCCCTTAACCTTTAAGGTATCTCAACAAATATTTCGTATGACCCTAGCACTCATCAAGAATAAAAAAATGTGCCAAGTTATTTTCAAATCTATCTTTAAACGTAGAATTTTTGCTCCGGACAAGTACAATTTTGTCTTTTGACTCTCAACTGTGACCTTGACCTTGGAGTTATCACAGCAAACGTTTCGCTCGACGCTAGCACTCATCAAGAACAACAACTGTGCCAAGTCATTTTCAAATCCATCCATAAATGTAGAAGTTATACTTCGAACAAAAATACGGGGACGCACGCATTAACGCATTAACGCACGCACTAACGCACTAACACCGAAGCGATATTGTGACAACTATGTCTCATTCACCGCAAGTTGACTCGATTATCTACAATCACGCTATAAGTGAAAAAAAATATGACGAGTCTTAATAAAAGGCGAATCTATTAATCTCGTCATTGTAAACAGATAAAAACTCATAGAAGATTCGTTTTCACTTCGGTAAATGACTCGTTTAGCCCTTATTATGCTGTACCCGGAATATTTCTGCTTTTGCAGGAGGTATAGACAAAGATCAGCCTGCACATATGTGCAGTCTGATCTTAGTCTACACCACCTGCTCATCTCTTTTAAACCATAATTATTTATAAGATAATTTTACGAGGAAATATTAACAAACAACTGGTGCTTCTAGTACGTTCAGTTGATTTCAACATGGATTTGACCAGCAGCCTGGCAGCCTGGAAATCAAATTGAATTTCAGCAGCCTAGCAGCCTGGCAGCCTGGCAGCCTGAAACTAAAAGTTGATTTTAACACAGATTTGAGCAGCAGCCTAGCAGCCTGGCAGCCTGGCAGCCTCGAAATCAAATTCAATTTCAACAGCCTAGCAGCCTGGCAGCCTGGAAATCAAATTGTATTTCAGCAGACTAGCAGCCTGGCAGCCTGGCAGCCTGGAACAAAAAGTTGATTTTAACACAGATTTGAGCAGCAGCCTAGCACCCTGGCAGCCCTGCAGCCTCGAAGTCAAATTCAATTTCAACAGCCTAGCAGCCTAGCAGCCTGGCAGCCTGGAACTTATACTATGATTTAAAATTGCTTTTACCAACAGCCTAGCAGCCTTGCAGCCTGGCAGCATGGAAATCAAATTGAATTTCGGCAGCCTTGCAGCCTGGCAGCCTGGCAGCCTGGAACTAAAAGTTGATTTTAACACAGATTTGAGCAGCAGCCTAGCAGCCTGGCAGCCTGGCAGCCTCAAAATCAAATTCAATTTCAACAGCCTAGCAGCCTGGCAGCCTGGAAATTAAATTGTATTTCAGCAGCCTAGCAGCCTAGCAGCCTGGCAGCCCGGAACAAAAAGTTGATTTCAACACAGATTTGAGCAGCAGCCTAGCAGCCTGGCAGCCTTGCAGCCTCGAAGTCAAATTCAATTTCAACAGCCTAGCAGCCTGGCAGCCTGGCAGCCTGGAACTTAAACTATGATTTAAAATTGCTTTTACCAACAGCCTAGCAGCCTGGCAGCCAGGCAGCATGGAAATCAAATTGAATTTCAGCAGACTTGCAGCCTGGTAGCCTTGCAGCCTGGAACTAAAAGTTGATTTTAACACTGATTTGAGCAGCAGCCTAGCAGCCTGGCAGCCTTGCAGCCTCGAAAGCAAATTCAATTTCAACAACCTAGCAGCCTGGCAGCCTGGAACTGAAACCATGATTTAAAAATGACTTTGACCAGCAGCCTAGCAGCCTGGCAGCCTGGAAATCAAATTGAATTTCAGCAGCCTAGCAGCCTGGTAGCCTGGCAGCCTGGAGCTAAAGGTTGATTTCAACATAGATATGACCAGCAGCCTAGCAGCCTGGCAGCCTGGCAGCCTGGAAATCAAATTGAATTTCAGCAGCCTAGCAGCCTGGCAGCCTTGAATTAAAAGTTGATTTTTACACAGATTTGAGCAGCAGCCTAGTAGCCTGGCAGCCTGGCAGCCTCGAAATCAGATTTAATTTCAAGAACCTAGCAGCCTGGCAGCCTGGCAGCCTTGCAGCCTGGAACTTAAACGATGATTTCAAATGACTTTGACCAGCAGCCTAGCAGCCTGGCAACCTGGCAGCCTGAAAATCAAATTGAATTTCAGCAGCCTGGCAGCCTGGCAGCCTGGCAGCCTGAAACTAAAAGTTGATTTCAATACAGACTTGAGCAGCAGCCTAGCAGCCTGGCAGCCTGGAACTAACAGTTGATTTAAAACAATGATTTGAGCAGCAGCCTAGCAGCCTGGCAGCCTGGCAGCCTTGAACTTAAACCATGATTAAAACATGGCTTTGACCAGCAGACTAGTAGCCTGGCAGCATGGTAATCAGATTGAATTTAAGGAGCCTGGCAGCCTGGCAGCCTTGAGCTAAAAGTTGATTTCAACAAAGATATGACCAGCAGACTAGCAGCCTGGAAATCAAATTCAATTTCAGCAGCCTAGCAGCCTGGCAGCCTGGAACTAAAAGTTGGTTTTAACACAGTTTTGAGAAGCAGCCTAGCAGCCTGGCAGCCTGGCAGCCTGGAATTTAAACCATGATTTAAACATGGCTTTGACCAGCAGCCTGGCAGCCTGGCAGCATGGAAATCAAGTTGAATCTCAGCAGCCTAGCAGCCTGGCAGCCTTGCAGCCTGGATCTAAAAGTTGATTTCAGCATAGAAATGACCAAAAGCCTAGCAGCCTGGCAGCCTGGCAGCCTGGAAATCAAATTGAATTTCAGCAACCTAGCAGCCTGGCAGCCTGGCAGCCTGGCCAGGCTGCCAACTTCAGGCTGCTAGGCTGCTAGGCTGCCAGGCTGCCAACTTCAGGGAGATTTTATAAATTCGGTATTTCACGACCGTATCCGCCGTCATAGCGCAGTCGGTAGCTCATCAGACTCCTAATCTTCCTTCATGGAATGTCATGGGTTTGATCCCCGGTAGCGGCACATATTCTTTCCGTAATTTGTCTCTCACCAATGGGTGAATAATCGTAAACCTAGCAGTGGGATAGTAGCTGGAGGCTAGGAAAGGATGTAGTGGTAGTACTGGTGGGAGAAATACCAGGAATCCATTGTTAGTTGTTCCAGACGCCGTGATATGACTGAAATACTGTTAAAAGCGGCGTTTAACCCCATTAAATCAACTAATCAATCAATTTCTCGACTGTTTACCTGTTTTCAGTTGATAGGGTACAAATATGGGATCAAGAGTTAATTATCTGCCGCGGGTTGGAGTTATCATTTCATTGCAAACTAAGAAGTATTTTGCCATTTTACCATGTCCGACACAATTCCAGCATTTTTACACCCATCAAGAAAGGATTTCAGGAAAACAAGGTTGAAAATGAAGAAATTGCTTGTTACAAGCAATTTCTTCATTTTCAACCTTGTTTTATACCCCATAAAGCAGAGAAACTCAGAATATTTTCAACTTGAAATAGTCGTCTACAACTACTTTGAATGTGGATAGTCTGAAAGAAACTTTTGGCGTGTGGTAAAGGGTTAATCCGTTTTTTACAAATTTTAACCGGAATGCTACTAATAGAGAAGTCACATTTACATTTTACACAAAGAAGAATTATTCTCTTTTGACCATTTATGTCTTTGGTAAAGGTAGCTATTACGCCTTTCAATATAAATGGTTATATTTATTGCATGCCAATGGCATGTGTCACGAAACAATTAATTAGTTTATTTTTTCACTGATTAATTCGAAACTGCGATTACGCTGATAAAAATATCAATTAAATTAACTCGTAAATATTCGAACTTGTCGCATCATCGGACACGTGGTCCATTCATCCAATCGTTTTATCAGATGATCTGCATATCCATTGACTGTGAATGGAATGGTAGCTCGAGTCTGTCATCGTCTAGGGTTTCTCCCTGATAATATGAGTCAGTAAGCAGATGGCTATGTTCATCCAATTTTGTGACATTTTGTTTAACCTCAATTAAAGCCTTCAACAACAAGCACGCACACAAGCACATACACAGATTCGCATGCACGCACGCACACACGCACGCACACACACACTCGCATACACGCACAATCGAAATGAAGAATGCAATGAAAACAGAGAATATGGTTTCTATTAACCAATATCTTATCTAAAGCTTTGCGGGACATTTCCAGCAAAAATGTGCATAAAAGGCAGATATGCAACAGCCTATACAGCAAGCCATACGACGAATTAACCCATTCCTATACAATCCCTCTTTTCTAAGCCCCTAAAGAAAAAAGCTTCGGAAAACATTGTGGAAAATGAAGAAATTGCTTATTACAAGCGATTTTCTTCATTATCCACGATAAATTTGATAAAAAAAAAAAATCCATAATCTTAGAATTATCGTATGCACCTTCTTTCAATATATACCTGTCTAAAATTTTGTTGTGGTTGAAAGCCTTTTAGAAGTTTTTTGCCAGTAGCAATGTAGAGAACTCATAGTGAAGACTCCGATAAGACTTTACGGGACTTTACATGAAGGTTCATCTGAGTCTACACTCGGCACTTATGCGATATCGTTGGAAATAACACGCTCGGGTTAGGTCTATAGAAAATGATAATTTGTTAATGAGGAAAAAGTTACTCATTTATTTACTCCGCGTTTTGTAATAAATGACTCACTGATTAAACATAATGATATTTTTACAAAAGTTTGTCCGGAACAAAAATCATTGAGAATCGGATGCTAGAGTCTCTCATATTTCGTTAATTACCGATCGAGTCCTTTGTGTTCATCTGCCTGATTCAGCATACGAAATGATAGCTAAAGAAGGAATTATTTTAAGAATCGGCCAACAGAATTTCCAAGAGAATGTGACTTTATCGTTTGGTTTGGAGTTCTTTCATCGATACAATGTTGTGATTAAAAGAAAATATGCGTCCTTCCTCTGTAAAATTAGTGAAATGTGGTTAATCTTGCTTAAATGACAATCTCTATTAAGCGACCGCATGATTAAGCGACTATAATCAAAAGTCCCTACCAAAAAGAATAATCTTTTGAGAAGATGAAGAATTTGCTTAAAAAACAAACACACAAAAAACCCCAAACCAAAGCAAACAACAATAACAACAACAGCAAAACCGAAAAAAAAAAGAAAAAAGGGGAAAACAACATAAGAACAACAAAAAAAGAAAGAAAAAAAAAAAAAAAAAAAAAAAAAAAGAAAAAACGCACTCACAGATAAAAAAAAACCGAAAAAGACTCACAGACAAAAAGCCCACGAAACTAAAGAGTTCAACAGAAAAGGATTGAGTTAAAAAATTATTAAGCAAACATTCTCTTCGGCTACCACATTTTGGCTGTCCCTTGAGTGGTCGCTTCGTAAAAGTTTTATTGTATTTATACTCTAATCTCCAGTAAATACCCTTTTATCTGCCAGATACATATCGTCGTTTGGCGTGCAAAATGCCGTAACTACAGCCTGAACAAAGCTGTAGTTACTACGTTTTGCGTGCCCAACGACGATGCAGTCACATGATAACTTGAAAAGTACAATAATATTCCGGGTTGGACAGACTGACGAGATTACAAAGTTTTGCAGTTTACATATTTATAAATGTAGAACGGTTATTTTACAAGCATATAATTTGTATAAAACAAAATCATGGTCTTATTAATTCTTTTGGTCATTGATTGATTCAATGTGGCTCAACGCCACTTTTAACAGTATTTCAGTCATATTGCGGATGGAACACCTAACCATAGATCCCTGGTATTTCCCGCACCAGTACTACAATGACTTACTTCCCGAGCTTCCAGCCGCTCATCCCACTTAGGCCTACGATTATCCACCCGTTCGTGGTAGACATGTGTCTGAAAGGATATTCGACCCGGCTGGAGATCGAACCCGGGACCACATGATTTGGAGTCCTACGCGCTATGGCCGCAGCTGCAATTTTTCGATCAACAAATTTAGTTCGGCCTCAACAAAACATTTGTTTCAGCGAATTACTGGATAAAATTACCTTTTGGTCTGACATGTTGTATATACATGAAATTAACCCTTTCTGGTTTTCACGTTCCTGAGATTTTGTACTTGAGAAAACATTGTGAAAAAAAAGAATTTGCTTGTAACAAGCAATTTCTTCATTTTACACAATTTTTCTACCTTATTGAATGATTATTTTTCAAATAAATCGATTTTGTATTGTCGTTTTGTATTGCAAGTCCTTTGAATTTTGGCAGGACTAAAATTTCACAAAACAGGAAAAGGTTAAGACAAACATCATAAATTGCATTACTTCTTCAGCAAATTTCGGTATCTTATCGCAGGAACCTGTTTCATAATATGACCTACGGTGTGGTAGTAAAATAAGCCCGTTTAAAGCCATATCTTCCCCCAAAATTCATTGTAAAATTAATAAGAAAGCCATACTCTAGACTCAAAAGCATAAACAAATATGGCGTTTGAAATTAGAAGATCAGCTTAATTCTACACAGTATTTGTTTGTTTAAATGGGGGTTTACGCCGCTTTCAACAATCTTTCAGTTATATCGCGGCGGCTGAAGCACCTAACAATAGAATCCTGGTATTTCTCACACCAGTACTACCATTACATCCTTTCCTAGCCTCCAGCTGCTATCCCACATAGGTCTACGATTATCGACCAATTGGTGAGAGACAAATAGTCGGAAAGGATGAGTGCCGCCGTCGGGGATCGAACCCGGGACCTCTAGATTGACAGCCCGACGCGCTACCAACTGCGCTATGACGGCGGCAATTCTACGCAGTAAGCCTACAAGAAGTTTCAATATTTTAAATTGTGACCCACCACAATTTAAGGTTTGTTTACTTAAAACTATGACGTCAGTGATGACGTTTTATTTTACGCTAGTCATTCAAACAAATAGCTAGGTCACGTAGATTAACGAAATCGTCCGTAAAGTTTAGTCATCACCACCTTTGTGTGTAACAGTCAATGCCGAACATTAGCGAAGATTTTCGGTAAAGAATCGTATGAATTCGTCTCGATTTCAAAATGTAAACAAACACAAATTGAAATCGACAAGAAAAGTACAAAATATTCTTTCTGGATATCATCACTCAAACCCCGCTTTTGCATATCGATATAATGAAGGCCCCTTGTTTGCTTTAATGACCAAATAAGCGATATATTATTTCAACTATTATTCCTTTCCTCGGAGAGCAGATATGGCTTTAAAATATATGATATTACATTGGTTATTTTACACTAGTGTAACAACTTTTCAAATGAGCTAAAGTTCATGTTCATGTATTTTCTTTACATTGAAAATTATGCCATTGTGCTAATAATGAAATGTTTTTAAAAACGATTACTCATTTAATTTCATGAAATGTGTACATGATTTGATGACGTCACCGTTATTAGATTTATAGTGCGTCCACCAAGAAATAAAAATTCTGAAAACATCCAGGAAAATGAAGAATTTTATTGTTACAAGCAATTTCTTTATTATTCACATGCTTTCTTCTCCAAAAATACAGATTTTAAAGATGTTAAAGACTAAAATTAATTTACCAATTGCAATTTCATTAATTTTGCACCTGTTTAAAATTCGGTCGTGTGGTTTCGCTAGTAATAAGAATATATGTACGAAAATAATTTCAAAGTTGTTTCTTTTAAAGCTATTCATACCTTTTCAATTTTGAGAATAAGAAAGATAAGTTTTTCTAAATTTTGAATAAATCAATACACAATATAAATGAATCCACCAATAAATAAATGAAAATATAAAATCTCTTTTAGGCAGGTTTTCTTTGATCACAGATCTTATCGTCGTTGTCGTTCTAAAACGTCATAACTACAGCTTGAATCAAGCTGTAGTTTCGACGTTTTAGAACGACAAAAACGTTATGCCTTTTATAACATTGATAGCTTCATTAAACAAACGCCTGTGACTTTTATCGTTTATGTATGTCTCCCTAATATTAGAGGATGTTTGACAAATGTGTTGGTAACAAGTGCATTTAACCCTTTCCTGTTCAATCCCTGGTTTTTACGGCCCTGTGATTTTATGATTGGGAACACATTGAAGAAAAAGAAGAATTTGCTTGTGACAAGCAATTTCTTCTTTTTCCACAATATTTTCTACTTTACTGAATGGTTATTTTCAAATTAAATCCACTTTAAAGTTTCGTCTTCAACACCTTCTAATTTGGACAGGTCTAAAATTTTGTAAAACAGGAAAGGATTAAAACCCACAGGGTACAATAGAAAGCATTCTTGGAATACACGAATTTACAAGTAAGAAAATGTTTTTCTTTTTTTTTAACCTCAATCAATTTCTCTCGGGTTCGAAATCTACAGACTGCAAAGGAAAGTGTTAAGCCATTCCCACATACTTTTTTGACGCCCCTCAAGAAAAACAATTGGGAAGCATTGTGTAAGATATAGAAATTGCTTGAAGCAGTCGACGAGGTGCTCTTAATTCTTGATCGTGAGCTCGGAGCCCGGCTCATCCAACATTCTTCCAGCCAACAGTTAACAAATATAATCGGTACCATATGCCCTTCACCAAATGGGCAAAATTCTAAGTAGTACACCAGCAGCTTATGTTTTTAGTGAGTAATAACAAGAAACAATTGTTAGGTGCACCTGCTACCAGGGTATAACTAGAATACCTTGGATAGTTGCGATTTACCTCATGAAACCAACCAAACTGAATGGACGAAGACGAATGTTTCAAAGTTGAAATAGTTTTTATGGATGGACGTCTTCAAAGTCAATCACCGTCTACCATTGTTACCCAGTTTGGAAAATCCATTCGGATGTTACTGGGATAGGAGAATTTAGTGCCGAATTAGGGTCAATTTATTTTTTTCAAAACCTGCCTCCTCCAAAAAACTTTACATTTTGAAACACCGTGATACGAGGATTTTATTTAATTTGTAAAACGCGAAGGACTCCTTTCCCATACGAGTACACCTACCATTATCCCGCTAAGCGTAGATGTGTAATTGAGTAATATACCTTCATTTCGGAATGTTACGGTTCAATGTGAAATTCACAGTTTAGTCCAAGATCAGGTCGAAGAAAATGTGATTAGCTTCGCTTACCTTTTGTCAGGTTCCAAAATTTCTATTTTTAGAACACAGCATTCCAGATGTATACCGCGGTGGTTTATAAGCCATACCTTACTACAAAGAAGTGCATGGATAATCGAAAACAAATTACGTATATTCAAAGAGGTTCCTTGGATACTTGACATTATTTTAAATGAGTCTTTCAAGCTACAACTGGGTCGCAGAAGGTTTAAAAGATATGCATAATCTCTCACTTGTTTCTTGTAATTCATAAATCTCAACGAATTTCTAATCTAGGATTGTCCAAGCTTCTTAAATGATATCTAAATCAACTGTGGCCAATCATAGGACCAAGTGTTTATCTTAAGCGCTAGTCTGACTTGGATAAAGTGAATTTGGTTTTTGTGTATTT
Organism: Fragum fragum; assembly: GCA_946902895.1. Taxonomy (NCBI): domain Eukaryota; kingdom Metazoa; phylum Mollusca; class Bivalvia; order Cardiida; family Cardiidae; genus Fragum; species Fragum fragum. Next base: position 56,890,158 of record OX336370.1, read on the forward strand.
CCGTTTATTTATCGTCGCTACAGTAGCACATGCCCATTTGAGCGACGCCCCCAGAAGACGGTTAGTTGTTACGGGGGGTAGTGCAAGGATACAGGACGAAACTGCTGCGCTTGGTTCTTTAACGTGTTCGATGGATAGCATCGTCACACGGGGCCTCGGTTTAACGTCTCATCCGAAAGACAATTAGTTGAGTTAGTTGATATGGTCAGCCCAGGGCTCGAAGCCATGATCTTGAGGTTTGAAGTCAAGTGCTCTACAAACCGAGCTAATCGGGCTGAGTGAATTTGGTTTAACGCCACTTTAAGTATTTAAGTAATGACGCGGTTGGTAGGTGCACCTAACTATGGCTTTCTGTCATTTTTCACACTAGGACATTTACATATACAACTGCAACATTAAATATTGGCCATTAGCTGCTCACCCAATAATATTCAAATTACTAAACATAGACAAATGACTCATGTGGCAATGGCATGTTTTAGCTCGCCTGGGCACGAAGTGCTCGAGGTGCGGTATTGTGATCGGTCATTTGTCCGGCGTCCGTCCGTCTCTCCGTCTGTTCACAATTACAAAAAATCTTTTCCTCCTAAACTACCTATCAGTTTAGATGATACTTACATAATTGATTCTTTGGTGATGTTCTTTCAAAATACATAACACAATTAAAATCCATAAAAATCTCTAGTTGCCATGGAAACAGAGTAAAAAAAATCCGCTGCCAAACAAAAGGAGTACAATTTTGATATTTAGCGTGAGACATCGCCTAATGGCCCTCTTCCAAAGTACTTTAAAATATTGATCTCACTGAAAACTAACTCTTTATTGTGCGATCCTGTATGTGACATAGAAATATAGCATGAAATCCTAAATGATCTTCTGCTCCTAAAGGCCGAAAGGCCTAGAGATTTGAAATTTGACATAGAAATAAAGAAGGAGATTTTAAAAGAACTTCTGCTCCAAAAACAAAAGGCCAACAGCTTTGATATTTGTTATGCGACATTGTCTAATAGCCCTCTACCAAAACACTTCAAACTATTGCTCTTACTTGAAAATAAACCCTTTCTTGTGGGATTTGTTATTGCACTTATAGAGTAGGAAGGAAGTCTTAAAAATTCTTCTGTAAAACCGAAAGGTCTTGTCTTCTAGCTGTTTTATTTGGCATGTTACACCACATTAATGTCCACTATAAAACTATTGCAAATTATTACTCGAACCCGAAAATTAGCTCTATATTATGTATATCTCCGATATTACATAGAAATAAAGAAGGGAATCTTAAGAAAAGAAATTCTCCTTTACCGATAGCTTCTACATTTGGCATGTGCCATCACCTAATGGCCCTCTACCAAAAACTTCAAATTGTAGATCTAACTTGAAAATTTACCACTCTTGCTTGTCAATCAATGAATTAACCGGCCGATCAAATAATTCTTTCAGTCCGGAGGTGAGCTTTGAATTCCGACATTGCATGTCGCCATTTTTGTGAATCATTTTTGTTGGTTTTGCGACTAAAGCGTCGTAACTACAGCTTATTTAAGCTGTAGTAACGACGTTTAAGTCGCCAACTAACAATTCTCCTTTTCTGATACGTGCTGCAGGTCATAAGATTTAATAAATAGCGCCGTTAAGCCAAAGCGGAACTTCCTGTTGGAATTAATTGGCTGGGCCAATGAAGTAAATGGGCGGGGCCAGTGATTGGTCAGTTAGCCCCCTATTGTGGGATCCCTGATCTTACATAAAAATAGATAAGAAATTGAGTAAAATATCTACTTATCCAAAACTGAAAGGATACTTGGCATGGTTCATCTCCTCCGTGTGATATTTTGCATGTGACATTGCTTAATGATCCTCTACTAAATTACATACAAAATATTCTCTACCTTCAAATTTAGCCTTATATTTGGATCCCGGATTTTATAAAGAAATGAAAAAGCATAATTCTATTAAAAACATCTCCTCTCGAACCTTAGACCAAGACCTTTAGTGTGGTGCATTGGTGATTGTCTAAGACCCTTCTAACAAAATACTTCAAAGTTTTCCCTATTTCGTGGAGTTAGAAAATAAAGGAAAAATGTCTACCTAACGACAAAACTTATAACTATAATATTCTTTGTTTTGCCTAGCTTTGGATCCCGTACACCCATTAAGCCAGTAGGGCTAGGCGAGACGTTTTGTCTTAATCAGATTATATCTAAAAATTTCCATTTTCTCAATAAACATGGGTATATCATTCTACTATAACAAAAGAGAATTCCACCAACACTTTCGGAACTTTCAGTGCTTTGATTAGCGTATGGGGAGACAAGGTTTCAAATCGAATAGAAGCTTTATCAGATTGAAAAAAATATTCACGACAGTCTATTATTGTTTCCCCAATATGTGTTCTCAAACTAAACCATCCAAAATTTTGAATTTGTGTAGTTGTTATTAATGAATAAAACATATTTTATTTAAACATTACAAATCGCAAAAAAGTTACAAAATTAACCTAACACCTTTACATCGCAAAGTTTATTATCGGTAAATTAAGCACGCTGTTTGAATAGATCTATCCTTCTAATCATCGAAGCGTGAATGATTGCTGCATGATTGAACAGAAAAGCAGAAATAATCGGGGGAAAGTAAATAAGGTAAATATTTCGATAAATTTGTCATTTCGTGGTCGTGTTATTTAAGGTTAGGGATGACAGTTTTCGTAAGTAATTTTGTTCGATCATTCGTGAAGATATTCGTAGATATATATTTTTTCTTAATCCTTAGCCCGTGGTCGAGAGGTAGAGCGCCCTGCTTCCCAATTAAAGGGTCCTGAGTTCGATTCGATTCCCGAGGGCGGCCATCGATCTTGGTTTTGACATTGACCCACAAAATCGGAGCGAGTCCTGGTGTATTGTCCAGGAAGCAGAATCGATAGGGATTAATCTAAGTCGGAAAACTTGTCCAATCGATGGAGAATAAATAGATTTTACATTTACACTTAGCATATTACCAGACGAACAAATTTTGACAGGTCAACATTGAACAAAGTTGCAGGCGGAATTTCAAAAGACCTTAGAAAAGAAAACATTGTGAGAAAAGATGAAATATCTTGTTTCTAGGACTTTATATTTTAAGTATACGTAAAAGTACGGGACGATGTGGTAACGGTAAAAAACCAAAAGATAAATATTCGTTAGAATTTTCAAAGAATAATGCTTATCCCACTGAACTTCGACAGGAAGTTCCACTTAGAAATTAACCAATTCCCACACGAGAAATTCTAGACTGGTCCAAATTGAAAGGAGTTGCAGACGACAATTTAACGTTTATGAAATTCTAATTTTTTCAACTTTCTGGGTAGAAAACTTTGTTTGAAATGAAGAAATTGCTTGAATAAGCTGTAGTTACGACGTTTATGTGGCGAAACTAAATAAAATTCTTCACACTAATGTTTGTTTGTTTGTTTGTTTGTTTGAATGGGGTTTTACGCCGCTTTCAACAATCTTTCAGTTATATCGCGGCGGCTGGAGCACCTAACAATGGAATCCTGGTATTTCTCACACCAGTACTACCATTACAACCTTTCCTAGCCTCCAGCTGCTATCCCACATAGGTCTACGATTATCGACCCATTGGTGAGAGACAAATAGTCGGAAAAGATGAGTGCCGCCGTCGGGAATCGAACCCGGGACCTCTAGATTGACGGTCCGACGCGCTACCAACTGCGCTATGACGGCGGCTCACACACAAATGTCGGCCTATGTCGGAGTTCAAATTTCACTCCCAGTATAAATAAATTTCATGATTGGTCGATTTGATTCCTTGATTGACACTCCAGATCCATTAATAAAAAAGGTTGTCCTTTCCCTACAACGTTTTCTGTAAATCTCTTTGGATTTTGACATCTACAATAACATGATCATAAAGTGCATGAATGGGAGAATGATAATAGATTGGATACACAGATTTTCTCTTTTAAAAATTTAGATGCTAAGAAAAAATTGCGCTTAAAAATTCTTAAGAATCGCGATGAAAAGAACGCAAACAGATTAGTGCGTAAAGTATCGACCTCGTTCAGACTGCGCGTATAGCATATGTTGACTTGGGATGGATCATTTCGCATCATATGTATATCAAGAAGTCTCTCTTTCTACCATATCAAGCCATACCATATAGTCGTTTTTGTGAGATGATAGTAATAAATAACCTCCTCTGTAGTTACGACATTTATATTGTCGAACAGCAAAACGCAATCCGCAATCTTACCTGAACTGACGGATAGCGAGCAAACAAAGAATTATTCCACCAATAAAATAACCCATTTAGACCGGATTGAACTTTAAACTACAAAATTGGCTGACATTTACGTAAAGCATTTTCGTTGGTTTGGTGACTTAAAGCTGTAGTTACGACGTTTAGGTCGCCAACCAACCATTTTAATTTTTGGTTACATATCAATGGTCATAATTTTTCCAAAGTAAAGCCGATTGTTAATATCGAACTTGAATTTTCCTGCTGGAGACAGTGGGCGTGGCTAACTGAGTCAGTGGGCGTGGTTAGTAGAGTCTGTGGACAGGACCAGCGATCCATTAATTGATACTTTTCACACTGGCCTTGAAGCCTTTCCAGTTAAAGAGTACGAAATTTGACAGAATGACGTAGAAAGCAATTTCCGCGGGGTAGGTGGGGGTCTATTTCTAATTTCATTTTGTAGATCCTCTGAACATATTGTTATAAAGCAACTAGTAATTTGGTAACCATCGTCTCCCCACTCTTTGTTCAATCAAGAGATGAAGAGAATATTTTTTGTTTTCATGGAGGTATGAACCGAAAAACCTAGTCACACTTGATGAATACGCGAAGCGTATCTGGTGCATCCACTGTAGATGTGTTATATTAACAATGTGATATGCTTAGTTGCAATTCTGTTACTAGTTTTAATAGTTAACCACATTTAAAATTGCTTCGTCTTATTTGATATGGAATAAATCAAGATTAAAAGAAGCAATATGAATTGTTTTGTTTTAGAGGTAGCAAGAAAAAAAACCCGAAAAAAACCCAAAACAAAAACAAAACAACAACAACAACAAAAAACAACAAAAAACCCCAACCAACCAACCAAACAAACAAACAAACAAAAAAAAAAAAAAAAAAAAAAAAAAAAAAAAAAAAAAAAAAACACGTTTTTCACAGTAAAGCTTTATTCTAGCTTTATGAAATCCAAGTTTCTTTGGTTGCATTGAAAGATTTAAACATTTCGCAAGCCTAAATGTGAATTCGTTTCTATCAAAATTCTAAGTTATGACAGGTTGTGCTAGACCCCCAATCCGAGTTATAATTTTAAACATGCACCGCTTTCAAAGACTTTCAGGAGAATTGACGGATCTCGGTGGTCACTCCAAAATCGATCGACCAATCATATCCTTCATTAAGACCGGAAGTGATCTTTGAGTCCTTCATTTCTAGACATTTATGTGAAGCATTTTGGTTTGTTTGTCGACCCAAATATCGTAACAACAGATGAATAATACAGTAGTTACGAAGTCTAAGTCGGCAACCAACTATTATACTTTTGTAGAATGTTACTGACAAAAAATAACGCAATAAACCTGCCGTTAATTATCAAAGTCGAACGTCCTGTTGGAGTTCAGTGCGTATGTTTAGCAATCTGTTCCTTTAAGGACTGGTTCCGTGAACTTACAATGTCTGTCATATTTCAATTGTCTTATATTACAGGGTGGGCACCAGACAGTATCAATACGAATCTTATAGAATCAAGAAACCGTCTGAATCGGTTAGTAGGGAGACATGGAGTTGGATTTCAAAGATTTAGGGAACTTATTTGTTAGATAGGTTCGAAATTCATCAGTGAGAGTAAGTGTCAGTGGTGAGATTTTGTCGTTAATGAATCGACGTTGCGATGGTGATTTAACATTTGCATATTATTTCAAACTAGCTAGTATCATCTGTCTTCTCAAATTATGGTCGATAAACTGCAACACGATGGTGATTTAACATATGGATATTATTTTAAACTATCTACAACCATCTATCACCGCCAATTATAGCCAATAAACTACAATTTGCGAGATTTAGCGTAGTTTTGCGATAACCTACGAGACTCCTGGCCGCCATAATGATTTTAAAGGATGACTCGTGTTCTAAATGATGACCTTAATGACCCACAATGACACTTACTGAAATATGTTCAAATAACGATTTCGAGAGGGAAACAAGTGGGTCCCTTTACCTTTTATGGTAAAATTTTATGCGAATTTTATTTTCGTGGTTCACATACTTTTTATCAATTGTTAAGTTATAAAACTCGCACAAATACAACTAATTGTTTGGAACTGCTTTGAAAAACTAGATATGTGCATTCTTATTTTTCGAATGAACAGCCACACATTTATAAATGTCTGTCATGAACGACAAATTAATTCAAAACAAGCAGGACAGAATATACACCATTCAATTTCAAACAAAATGTTCGATTCTTATCATGGCCACATAGACAGAATTTGAGAAAAATACTATAATATACTCATGAATATCGTACAGGCAATCAAAAGTGAAACAAATTTCAAGCAAGATTGTTTTCTCATCGTTTACAATTGGTGTATATATATATTCTAAGGGACAGATAATGTTTAAATGGTTGTTTTTTCACCAATTATCAATTTTCATTGATACCTATCAGATTAACAATCAATTTTAGTTCTTAGTTGTTAATATTTGCAAGAGCTTTGTGAGAAAAGTGATCTTTTAGTGTATGTATATATGTCCGTGTGTTAAGCTGACCACGAAGTTATCTGTGTGTGTTTATTTATTCTGCCTTGGAGTTAAAATGTGATAGAAACCATGGAATTAAGATTGGATATATTCTTTATTCATTCTCTGATGCTGCTGTACGGACAAACTACCGGGTATCTAGAGGGAAAGTTTTGTAAGTACTCTTTGATTGATATTTATGACCCGCCAATCAGAATAAGACTATAACGGAAGTAAAAAACTTTCCTTTCATTGTCATACTGCACGTATTGTGCAGTCTGACCACGGTAAATAATGTCCGCATTTAGAGAATTTACTAACTTTGATAAAATTTTAAGCGCAAAATTTTCATGCCTGCGCATAAAGACGATCCACAAAATCTTACTGAAAATAGTACAGTATTTGCTTTGATTTGCTTGGTGGCATTAAATTTTAAGAAATGAAGTGAATATCTTTTATTTTCATTGAGGTAAGAAAACAAAAACTTAATTTCACTGATGTATGAGTCGACTTCGCGCATTTATAAAGTGTGATTAAGTTTTGACGTTCATACCTCTATTTGCAAAAAAAAAAAAAAAAAAAAAGCTATCTTCTTCATTCCTTAAATGATATTTTCTGTATTAGATATGGATATACTGAGGTTTCACTGTGAAACCCTCAAACATTAGTTATAATTTCCATCTGGTTTTTTAATTTTGAAGTCAATTTTTAGCTAGCAAAGCGTCAGCTTTGATAGCTTAAGCTTGCAGACAAACTTTTGAGGTCTTCTCAGAGTTCAAATGAGTGCAAATTGCCACTGGGGGCTTAACCACTAAATCCATTGAATGTCTACGCCACAAAAGTAGTTCTTGTGTATACTCATGCGTATTGTGTTCAAAATGACTGGTCACATGCATGAATTAACTTTATTCAAATTGTAGAGAACACCTTCAAAAGCTCACGATACAACCCTTTCCCATTCAATCCCGCTTTTAAAGAATCCCCCCGAAAAGGTTTTGGAAAACATTGTGGACAATGAAGAAATTGCTTGTAACAAGCAATTTCTTCAGTGTCCACAATGTTTTCTACCCTACAAATGGCAAAGAAGAGTACATAGCAAAACAATGCTTTGCTAGCTTACAGTAATTTCAGTACTTTGATAACATGTCGGACTACAAAAATGATGTGGGATAAAACATCAGTAAGCATACATCTGAACCTATAGACAAGAATTCAGATCTTGGATTGCTTGTCTTGCTACCAGACTCTTCTTAAAGGGAATTTAATCATTGGAGGATTTGAAAAATGTCTAAATTAACTGTCTTATTTCTAAAAATAAGAACCTTTTGCCCAGCAATATAAAATATGAACCTGGATTAAAGGAGGCTAGGAAAAGAAATTAAAGAAAATGTTTTACCAGAGAAAGTAAACAAATATGACTGAGGAAAGTCTAGTTATTTGGTTTGTTTGAATGGGGTTTTACGCCGCTTTCAACAATCTTTCAGTTATATCGCGGCAACTTGAGCACCTAACAATGGAATCCTGGTATTTCTCACACCAGTACTACCATTACAACCTTTCCTAGCCTCCAGCTACTATCCCACATAGGTCTACGATTATTGACCCATTGGTGAGAGACAAATCTAGTTATTTGGATATGCGATAATAGCAGAGATCATCTATGACGTAAGAAATATATGCTTTGCGTAAAACGTAGTACACAAATGTCCAATTCAGTATACCATGTCTTGTAAATAGCTTTAGCTTGAACAGATAATCAAAAGAAGCGAACTGATTCCCCTTTCAATTCGGTTTTAAATAAATTTTTTGACTTGAGTTTCCATGTTTATTATATTAATCTTTTTGTAGAATATTCATTGTTTGTCCTACCATTTGGTTAGCGAGGCGCACATGCGTAAAGGTTGTTTCTTATATGAGTAACAAACCTCTTACATGATCGCTGCTATTTATTCATGAGCGCTCAATTTACCAATCGCTGGCCCCGCCCACTGTCTCCCTAGGCCCCGCCCATTAACTCAAACAGGAAGTTCCACTTCGATTTTTTAATGGCGTCATTTTGCAAAATCTATGGCCAGTAGCATGTAACTATAAAGTGAAATGGTTGGTTGGTGACCTAAACGCCGTAACTTTTAGTCGCCAAACCAATTAAAAAGGTTAACAAAAAAGGCGACCAATCTAGGAGTTTAGAGCTTAGGCCCGGACTGAATAAATGATTTGATTGGTCGGTTGATTCCTAAATTGACAGCTGCGATTGGTCAATTTACAATATAGACAGAAACAATAACCAATATTTTAATCGAAGTCATTGAGCATTTTGAGATCTTCTGTGCAAAACTGAATTATACAGTTTTCACTGTATATTTGTTTTGATGAAATAATATATAGAATAATGTGTGTTACAAATTCTCGCACCTTAAAGTACCCACACGATGTCCCCTAGGTAGTAGGGTTAAAGAACGTCCTCCAGTTTGACGGTCGTGAGCTCGGTTAAAATTTAAATTGAAACCTAAAAGTGACTTATAGGCCTATGGGGCCGGGTGTTTGGAATGAACTGCTCTTAATAAATGCTAATCTGTATACTATGTAAAATACTTGTTGCTTTAATGAATAAATATTTACTGACTTTATTTACAAACAAACGCAATTTTCTTGAATACGACCTTTACTTTTGCACCGGCATTGTCAGATGACCTTGTGCTTTTTTAATCAGCAGATTTTTCAAGTGAACAACCTCCTTGCTTAGAATGGAAATTCAACTTAAAACATTAATATGAAATTTCGGAAGGACGAATGGTTTAGAGTTAGTACTAGAATTAGACGATGACAAATATATACTCATTTTGTATAAAGCGATCACTATAGGAACGATCAAAAAGTGGTCGCTGAAAAAATGGTGACTTGAAACACTCTTTGGGAAAGATATAAAGGGTTTATTAGATTGCATACATATTTTATTACATCATTTTCGACTCATCCTATTTTGTTACTTTTCATTAGAGTCGTGTCACAGAGACGATTAAAACGAGTTCCATCATCATAGGATTTAGTAATGATTTTACTTTTAGCAAAACTCCTTCATTTGTTTATAGCTTATGCTTTTAAAAAGGGATTTTGAATAAGGTAGCTTAAAGATAGGTATCAATGTTTTTTTTCATGTCACAGATTTTAATTATTTTTATTTCCTCTAATAAACTATTTGAATACAATATGCCGCAGAGTAGTTTTGCAAAAATATGAGGTCGCTCATCAGAAAAAAGCTGGGTATTTCCCTAATAGCCTACGTAGGCTATTAATCTATTTTTAGATAAATCCGAGACAGTTACGAAGATTATAGGGCATATAAGTGGCGCGAATAACCGTTGGAACCATGCATTTAGTTCAAATTACATCACACCAACGTCATCGTTACGTCATCAGGAGTTATGTTCGCTAGCCGGTCTGTAAAGAACAGACCTTTCATGTTACATGATATAGGACGGTGGCTGTTTCGCTTGTAAATTGTACCTTTTTTTGACTTTGGGTCATATGCAAATGAGGTTATTCGATATCGACAGCCGAATTCCGTGATATCTAAAAATAACCTGGAATTCCGCCGAAACTTTCCGATATAACCACAAAAAGCCACTTTAGGTCTATTAGATTACCACCAAGACAATACCTGACCTAACTTAAAGTATTAAATGTTCGTTTGAGTCTAAGTATTTTTTTCTTATCTAGGTTTCAGAAACATCGATACCTCCCTTCAATGGACGTTGTCGCTAAATAGAAATGGTCGTTCGAGCAAGATCGCTTGAATTAACATAGCTACCAGTACATCATACGTTAAATTGTTCTTTAGAGATTAGAGTAAATTAATTTCCAAGTTTACGGCCTAAATTGCACATCTTCAAGACAGAGGTAAAAAAGTTAGCCTTGACATTGTTCACGTTGAATATGCGTTGATGCATCTTGGAATCATATCAAATACAAACACTTTAACATTAAAAAAATACCAATTTAATTGTTAAGACATCATATCTTTAAAGTTTAACTTTGAAGAACTTAGCAATTTACTTGTTTATAGTGCATATTTTTAAGGTAATGATTATGATTTTATTTTTTATCCGCCAACTTGACGAGCTTAATAAATACATATAGAAAGCATGAACAAGACACACAGCGAGCCGCAGAACGACAAAACAAACAGTAGAATACATACGTACCCTACCTCAAAGAGTAATTGTTGTAGGGAAACATAGCGAGAAAAGAAGTGGACAATTACTGTTATCATCCCCATATATCCACGATCACACCGAACTGGACTACCACCCACAACCGTTTGTATAAGTATAACTATAACGGAGGCTAGTGTTTCGAAAGAGTGAAATACTAGATAAATTTCGTTTGACAAAGAACAACAACAACAACAAAATAAAAATAAAAATAACATCATTGACAACATATAAAAGAAAAGCAAAAAAGAAACAAGAAAAAATAGCCTTGACATTGTACACATTTAAAAACATACGTTGACCTAACCTAGCAATATACTAGATATCGTCGGTGCGGGAACATATTTTGTATTTATAGTTTGAACTAAGATATAGTTACGACATTTTGCTCAATTTGTCGTAACTACAGTTTTAATAAACCAAAAGCTGTAGCTACGACATTTTGCTTGCGAACAGAAGATATAATCATTTCATTATTCGAATAACAGCACTTTAAAAGTAGGGTGTCAAGTTTCAGTGTTAATTTTGTATATCATAATCTAATAATAACGTTAAGAAATTCGACCTTAACATTTTAATTTAACCCTTTTCTAAGTATTTGTGTAGGATATCTGCATATTAAGCACGTACTCCATTACTGAAACAGTTAAGGGTTATGAGAATGTCAAATTTTACTGTTTAAGTTTTAGATAACGGACAGACAAACAACAACAACATCATCAAGAAGTTATACAACCTGTGATGCAGGTTGTATATAAAGACGGTATCAAAACTTAGGGTTTCCCATAGCCCTATCGTAAAAAACGTCATGTCGTGTTTTATAAAATGGTAGATAGATATATTCGAACCGTTGAAATTTATGATGCGCCTCATTCGATGCATATCATTCTTATGGTGCAAACTTTATTCAAACGCAGCTTTTGATACATCTATCACAGGTGAAAAGATTTTTTGTCTTTACCTTTTCATTCACATGAGAGGTTTCTTCGATGAGTTGTATTTCATTTTTTTCAAATCGCCTTAATTTCGGTTTAACGGTTTACCACGCAATCCTGTTTTTTAAGGCGTCGTAGAAATAAAGCGTTTAAAATATTGTGAGAACAGAAGAAATTGCCTGTGTCAAGCAAATTCTTCTTGTCTCACAATGTTGTTTACATCATATGTAATTAATTCTTAATTCAAATCAACATTGTGTTGTGGTCTTCAACTTTCATTCAATTTTGAGCAGTCCCAGATTCTGTTGTATGGGATTAGGTTAATATACAGTTTTCATCTGCTCATTTCAATTAATTATTACTGACGCATTGGTGCAACTGGAACCGTTATTGTTTTTATGGCATAACTTCTGTTAGTTTCATTATCTAACTTATGAGAACTTTTAGGGTCTTTATGACATAATTTCTGTGATACTTAAGGGTCTTTATGAAAAAAAAAAAAAAAAAAAAAAAAAAAAAAAAAAAACAAAAAAAAAAAAAAACAAAAAAAAAACAACAACAAAAAAAATCATGAGCTTTTAGGGTCTTTATGACATAAATTCTGTGAGCCTTAAGGGTTTTATGACAAAACTTTTGTGAAACTTCCGTGTGCTTATTACATACCCCTTGTGAACCTTTAGTCTCTTTATGACACAACCTCTTAGAGCCTTTATACCATAGCGTGTCTTTTGCACGAGTTAACCCTTTTCAAGAGGATACCGTTTTTATGCTCGACTAAAAAAGTTTTAGAAGGCAACGTGGAAAATAAAAAAATGAAGCAATTTTTATTACTATCCATATTCCTCCCAAAAGACAGGAATTTGTTTTCAAAAATCCATCAACATAAAATTTGGTCTGCACTTCATTGAATTTGGACAATCCAAGATTCTGTAATCTTTGAATGCGTTAACCGAGTTAACCCATACTTGCGTATTTCAGCTTTTGTACATATTTGTCATAAATCGATTGAAAAACAAAACAAACAAACAAAAAAAACTGATGCATTTTTAGCCAGGACGAGAAAATTTAGAAATGTTCTAATTGAAGAAGTTGCACTCGACAGTTTTAAGTTGTTGGAATTTTAAATTTCCTTTTTCATTCTGGGTAGAAAACACTATGGATAATGAAGACATAACTTGTTACAAGCAAATCCTTCATTTTCCACAATGCTCTCCCAAAGCTTTCTTTATTGAGGGGCGTTACAGGAGGGAATATGTTGGAATTGGTTAAATATAACAACCCTTTCCTGCACAAACCCGGGATTTTACGTTGCTGTGATTTTATACTTGAGAAACATTTGTGGAAACAGAAGAAATTGTTTGTAAGAAGCAATTTTCTCTTTTCCCGCAATATTTTCTACCATATAGAAAGGTTTAATTTCAAATTGCAACCAATTTTCATTGTCGTCAGCAGCGTCTTTCAAATTGGACAAGTCTAAAATTTCCAAAACAGGAAAGGGTTAAGACAAGCAGTAGTCAGCACTAATATAATGCTCTAGCATTTATTTAACACCAAGGCCTACTGTTATTCATTGCGTCCGCTTGTTGCCAAAAAATAAACATACTTAATCCATTACCGGACGACAAAATTTTAGACTAGACAACCAACCATTTTCTCTTTTTTAGTTATATGCAACTGGCCATAAATTTTGCAATATAACGTCGTTGGATATCGAAGTCGGAGTCAGTGGGCGTGGCAAGGGGAAGCGGCCAGCGACCCGTAAATAGTGAAGTTATGAGATTCTTATAAAAAATAACCTATGGGTATACATAATATACATTTTTGAAGGAAAATAACATTTTACAGATTTTAACCATTCAATCATATCTAGAACTCGGACTGTAGACTTGCTCAGCAAATTATTTCCCTTTGACAGTCAGCCAGCTTGTGTAACATATAACTTTTGAAGAAGGCTAATGCACGTTTAAACGAACTACAGCCAACCGTGTGTAGGTATTTTTATTAGATTCGACCTTCGGTGTCATGCAATAAAAATACCTGTACATGATTCTCGAACACGATATCAACGCATAAAAAAGACACTGTTGTAATAATCCCTATGTACCATAAAAACACACAATATTTTTACGTCCACTGCAAATGAAAAGATCGTTTTATTCAGTTAAAGTAATGATCGGAAAATGTCTGAAATAGTCAAAATATCAAGCTAATAAAAATTGATTCTCTCAGTTCCAAAACAGTAACGCTATATATCAATATCTCGTCTGTTATCAAGTTTAAATAGTTTTTAACAAAATTTGTATTCGTGTAACTACCAAGCATATCTAATAGCGCTCTATTTTATGGCATTCTATTCTTACGATTTATGGTTTTTAAAGAACCAATAAACGACAATTTTCCAAATATGCGTGCATAAGATGCGATGCGTGCATGTCAATTATCTTTGATTTTAATCTCAGGAATGCTTCAAAGATGCACATAAATTGCAAGCATGTCAATCAATTGGGCATCCAATCATAGAAATGTTTTGTCTTTCGTAATTGGTTTGAGCATATTTTTTCTTCATTGACCTTCTTCAGGCGGTGCATCAAATATTACCTGTAATGACAAATTACACCAGGATTGCGATTTATAAAAAGGAATAGCAGTATGCAAAGACAGACGTATTCTGCTTCGGAAGTCAGACCGATGCGTATAACTAGTATGGGAAGAGAATGGCGTAAGAGGTCTTTAACATCATAATATGAACAGTATTGACCTCAACACAATTTTTGAAAGGACGTAGTGGTATCACTGGTGGTGGAAATACCAGAAATCTATTGTTAGGTGCTCCAGCCGCCGCGATATGACTGAAAATACTGTTAAAGCGACTCTTGAACAGACTTTCATGAAAATTTGATTTACGAAAATAATCTGCTTTTCCAAAAGTTATTAATGTCATTTTCATGATGTTTAAGTTTTTTTCGTCCTATGTCCATTAATTCGCTATAGGCTCAATTTAATTAAGAGATGAAGAGAATATTTTTTGTCTTCGCGTATTCATACAGTGTGATTAGGTTTTTCGGTTCATATCTCCATGGAAACAAAAGATATTCTCTTCATCTCTTATAATTTAATAGTATCGAGCGAAAAATTCAACAACTTTACAATTTTTGATACCTTTTTGTATGGAACTGTTTTGTGCGGAAGCATACAAAATGACTGCGTGCTCAAAATTTTGTTCATGGAGGTATGAATTAAATTTTTCGACCAATCAGATCGCTCGTTTTTGATAGACGAAACTAAGAATTAAATTATTGTGATATATTCCCTATGTCCTACTTTGAGCCACCGACATTTTATCGGGTGAAGACGTTTGTCTTCATATGATAATAATGACGACTGTATTGTTAGTGGAAGCTAATGACGTCATGGAAACTACAAATAAGGCAATTTTCTATGCAATCGACAAATAACGTATTTAGCCGATGAATTCCAGTTCCGCTCGGGTTATACTTCTCTGACTGATATAGCGTCTGGTAACGCCAAACATTTTTGGTTCTTTTCTTTCTTTTTTTTTTAAAAGTTATCAACATTCATATTAATCACAAAGTCGGTTTAATCATCTTAAAATTAAATGTAAGCATTACAGTTAGAATTATGGAAAATTGAGAGCCAAAACTTTTCTTTTATAATCCGTGCAAGAGCCGCTTTAAAAGTGGTGTTAAACTTCATTCACTATCAAAATTCTGCTGCATGAAAATTTGTAGATAACATGTAACTGGTTTTGTTACATTAATCCCATCTTTGAACATATCAAATAATTTACGAATTCGTTCCTTTTACATTTAACCCATTCCCACACAATCCTTCCTTTTTACGCCCCTATTGGAAAAAAAAAAAAAAGACCTCGAAATTGTAGTCAGCAGCTTCTTTCAATTTGAGCCAGTCCAACTTTGGGAATGGGTTAAGCATTATACTATTACAGTTTGTTGATGCCTTCAACTCTCGCGTGTAATGAAATCCGGGTTGTCAAGCATGACTTGGTCGCTTCTGCATTTATAATTACACTTATATAATTTAATTTGTAGCTTAGTCTATCAAAAACGAGCGTTCTGATTAAACGAAAAAAATATTCATGCTTCCATGAACAAAATTTGTAGCATGCAGCTGTTTTGTATGCTTCCGCAAAAAATAGTTCCATACAAAAAAGTATCGAAATGTGTGAAATATTTCCTTTTTGCTCGATGTTATAGATTTATAAGAAATGAAGAAAATATTTTTGTTTCCATCGAGGTATGAAACAAAAAACTAAATCACACTTATGTATGAATCCTTTTCGCGTATTCAGCCGCCGTCATGGCGTAGGTGGTGGCGCATCAGACTCCCAATGTTAAATTATGGGGTGTCGCGGGTTCGATCTCCAGGGAAAGCACATATCCTTTTCAACATTTGTCTATCACCAATGGGTGGATAATCGTTAACCTAAGTGGGAAAGAAGTTGGAGGCTAGGAAAGGATTAAATGGTGGTACTGGTGCGAGATAATCAGGAATCCATTGTTAGGTGCTCCAGATATGACTGAAAAATCGTTAAAAGCGGCTTTTAACCCCATTCAAACAAACAAACAAAACTTCGCACATTCATAGAGTGAGATAATTTCTTTTCGTTTCACACCTCCATGAAGATAAAAAACATTCTCTTCATCTCTTATACAAATAAGGTTCAATTAAATATAAAACTGAAGATTTACAACAGGAGGACAGCTGATTTATCCTCCATGTAAAGGTTTTGACTAATTTATGATGGTTTGGAACCATTCTGGTATTGCTTAACCAATACCCAAACGACTGCCTCAATGGTCGAGTGGTAAAGGTTCGTGATCTGAAGGTCACGGGTTCGAGTCCCGCCGTCACCGTGATGTTTTCATGGGAAAGACACTTAATAGCCAGCCTCAGTCTACCCAACTTGGGTAGTAGTCGGTTTAAGACACTGCCTCTCTACCATGGACTTGAAATCATTTGGGTTGTGAGTGTTCGAGAGCGGTTCTATAAGCTTAAAGCTTTCGTCGCAATCGAACTAGAAATAAATTAGTATAAAAATTCAAACTAAATACCCTTACTAGCCAAATTGAAAGTAGAAGATACAGGCGACCCTTTTTCGTTTATGAATTCAATTAAAAAAGCGTGTCCTTAAGGGAGGAAAAAATTGTAGAAAATGAAGAAATTGCTTGTTACATATTTTAGAGTAATGCTTTGATAATAGTGTGCCACTACACTAAATGACGTGATCGGCCCATGTTGGTCCGCTCACTATCAGGGGGTCCACAACTTCAGGGCTTTAATCTACTCTATTACCACTTGTTAGAGGGTCAATGGGCCATTGCACCCGAAAGAATGGCCTGTGGATGTTGTGGCATATGTTCAAGCATTTATCTATAGTCTGATCTTTGTATAGACTGCAAAAAGAGGAATATTCCGGGTTGAGCATAACAAGGATTAAAGTAAATAACTACACATTCGAAATGTTTAGTTTTTACTATTGTCATGCTGAATTAAATTCTTTCCGAAATTGCATTAAAATTAAAGTGCTAAAAGCACTGTAAGCAACAGTTATTCGTCATTATTTCTATTGAAAATCAATGTAATAACCAAATGAATTGAAGGATACAAACAGATTGTGAAGACAAAGATCGGCTGCAAAAACCGGAATATTTCGGGTTCAGTATGACAAGGGTTTTAATCCGGAGACGTATACATTACGTCTGTATTGAATGATTTAAATATTTGGTGAATGTTCGCCTGTCATAACTAAATTAGTTCACTGGGGCATTTCGATTTGGCATTTTTTGAATAATTCGAGCGTAAAGGAGCACGCATGCGGATTATTTAATTTGTCCGGTTGAGCTCGTTTTTTGTAATAGTTCAAATTCCAGTCGGATTGAAATTCTAATGTACTTTGACAATACTGCTTTTTCTGTGGCCTTCTCTCTCATTGTCCTTGTCAAAAGGACTCGGATTTATTCGAAATAATTGTGGGATACATGAACAAATGTGTGAATGAAAATTCAAATAGAGTATCTATTTTGAACATTAGTTCATATATTAGTTTACATAAACAATTGTCGGATCAGGGCTGTCAATCAAAAAAACAAAACAAAAACCAATAAACCAATTAAAACATAGGATTTGGTCGGAAATGAACTTTGAACTCTGACTTTTGTCGATACTTATATAAAACATTTTGTTGGTTTGACGAACTACAAACTGAATCAGATTTAAGCAGGTAACTAACTTAGGCAATGTATAGATCATAGCTGACGTACAAGAAAACAACGGCATTGAATAATTATCACTAGAACTTTAATTCAACGGCGCTAATGTGTCATCTGGTGAAGACCGACTTGAATCTACGGTCACAAATTTCTGGTTAAAAAAATCAAAAGTTTTATAGTTTATAAAGGAAGAACTCGTATAAAAAGACCAATTTAGGCTAATTGGTTAGAACAATTCAGTCGCCGATATTATGATTTAACACATTCCCAAACGACATATTTTTAGACTGGTCCAAATTCAAAGAGATTGCTAATGACAATACAAATTAGGTTTGAATTGATCATTAAGGGTCATTTGAGGTAGAAAACCTTGTGACAAAAGAAGAAATTGCTTGTTACAAGTAACTTCTTCTTCTGTCACAAGGTCTATCATAACTACATGTCTTCGATGCGTAAAAATGCGGGCTCGTGTGGTAATGGGTCAAATGTTTATATTTGTAAATTAGTGACATTTTATCACCGTTAAAGTATATCTTGTTTTGAGTTCGACTAAAGTAACAAACCAGAACGTCATGTTTGTCAGTCTACTCTTTTTAAGAAAGTTGAACAAATCGACCTTTTTTTATGTTTGATGTGCACAGACTGGCACATTTAAGGCGAATTTGGATGTATGTGAAAACGACACAAAACGGAAGAAAAGGGTCCCTTAAAGCGGTTCTTGAACAGATTTTTAGGAAAATTTGGTATAGGAAACTGGTCTGCTTTTCCAATAATTATTTAGACTATTTTCACGATAAATATTCTTTCATCGTCTTAATCTTCTAAATTCACTAGGAATTTAATTAAATGGGATATATTCTCCATGTCGTACTTTGAAACGTCGGACTTTATCGGGTGAGGTCGTTAGTCTTCGGGTGATGTCGATCATGACTGTATTGCTAGCGGAAGCCAATGATGTAATTGATACGTCATGGAAACCCCAAATAAGGCAATTTCTGTGCAATCGATGGACTGCTAGTGGTGAAATAGGGCGAATTAAACGAAGTCCTTTCAAGAATATTCCTTTTACATTAGAATATTCTTATATGTATTTCTTGTTACCTAAATATATGTCTGCAAACAATTAAAAACAAATCGATGAAATGTGTATATGTCATTAATTTAGAATAAACCATTATTAGAGCACGTAAGGGTTTTTAGGCATTGAGGCAAGAGACATTTTTGATGATCATTCGATGTTTTCAATATTAAAATTACATTAAATTAAAATGTCATACCTCGAAACCTAAGATTAACACGCTCATAATATTATATCCCCTACATCGATAAGCGGGGTGGGAGGGGAATACAGTTTGGATATTGTTTCGTCCGTCTAGCGTCAACGCAAGCTGATATGGAACACAATGGCCTACACTTACGGATAGATTTATCAATAATTTTGAACATTTTTCCCCCAGCAAGAATTCATGCGCCAGTTGAAATAAATTTTGTGATAGCGTCAAGTTCAAGGCCACAGATCAAGAGTCAAACATCGAAATTGTGCTCATCTGGAGCACTAGTCCTACACTTTATGGATGGATTTCAAAAATATTTGGTACAGAGATATCCCATCATTGATAGACTTGCTAATAAGCGGATCGCCCCGCCCACTTACCTCCAACACGATAATAAATATCATTTTGTACAAGCATATAGCCAGTAACGTTAAGCAAAAGCATATATATTTGTTAATAATCCAACACTAACTCCCTAGAATATATATTTCTGAGAACCTTTTACCCTTTCCTGTACATTCCCTGGTTTTTACGTCCCCGTGATTTATATATGAGAAAATATTGTGGGGAAGAGGAAATTGCTTGTAACAAGTATTTTCTTCTTTTCTCGCAATATTTATACCCCACAGCTCGGTTACTTTTCAAATTGCACTGAATTTTAATTTTCTTCTGCAACTTCTTACAAATTGGACAAGACTATCATTTTGAAAGAAAGGAAAGGGTTAAAAAATCTAAATACATTTTTAATCAAACTTTGGCAATCACTCCTTTCACTGCAGTTGGTATCTATACCGGAATGACCTATAGACACGGTGATAAATATCATCCATAACGCTATCGTATGTAAATAGAATTACGGAAATTTAGAAATCAAATGCCTTATATGCATTATTATTCACTTTAACATACTACAGTTCGATTCCCTGTCACGAAATTTTCAAATAAATTCAACTATTTTATTCGATTTTTATCGTTTTACGACCATTTTAAGAAACAAATTTTGATACAATTCTTGGGAAAATTTCTGTGACATTCCATCATAAATGGGCTTCAAGAGTCAGCAGTTTTGTATGGAAACTAGTATAAATCCCAGAAATGAACACATGTACATACAGTGTGATTCAGCGATTTTTACACTACCACAAATCGTTAAACTTACGACACTTTGCTCTAACTTCATGACATGACAAATAGAGAAGATTGGTTCGTTTTGGGGTAAAAGTAGTATGGTCGGTGAAATCAACATGTTATGTTTTCACTCTGAAAGTAAAAACACAAATATGGTCTTATGCCCCAGATGGTAATCCGTATCCTGATACTTAATGATATATTTTTTGTCAAAATGTCGTAGAATGATACAGAATCCTGCTGTCTCAATTTTTGTGACTTATCTTGTTCCATGGATACTATTTCGTGGCTTCGTTCCGGGGGTGGGGGTGTATAAATAAAAGTCATACATTTCTAATATTTGATATAAAGTACGCCTTTAGTTGAAATCTCTGATGCTTTGGTTCCTAATGACTTTGGGCGATCATACCGTCGTAACTATAGGTTAGAGGTACAGGAGTGGTTATTCTTGTTCAATAATTGATGATTTACACAAGGAACTGGCCATAGATTCTGAAAATAGCGCCGTTTAGTATCGAAGTGGAACTTCCTGTCGGAGCTCTGTGGGTAAGGATAGCGATGCGTCAATTACCAACACCAAATGGCTATGCTTGTTTTAAAAAGATAACTTAACACAAACAAGCAAACAACGAACGAACGAACGAACGAACGTAAAAAGAAACAAATAAACAAAAACACTCAAGCAATGTCTTCATATCCATGATGTCTTTAACCCCGAAAGACAAAGATTCTTAAAATTTCATCATTTGAAAATTGTTGTTTTGATTTAGACCAATCTAAAATTTTGTTGTGTGGTAATGAGTTAAAGATAACAAATTAGCTCCAATGTAATACGGAGAGAAATATTGACTTCACCAAAGATCATCAATTAACATGCTTCTGTTGCCAATAGCTCTCAGAAATCCTCCGATTACATTGACATGTGCGTCAAAATGTTGTCTTATAAAAGATGACATTTGTACAGAATACATAACCACTTGTTTATACAGGATTCAATATCAAGTGCCATTAACTGAAATCGATAGGTAATTGTGCAGTACAACCAGCAAAATCAATCTGTAATTGGGTAATATGGAAATCGTCGTTGGACGAGTAAAATGTCATAACTACAGCTTTATTCAAGCTGTAGTTACGACATTTTACTTGCACAACGATAAAACGCTATTGACACAGATACTTGGATCAATAAGGTAGAATGAAAAGGTTAATGCTTAATTTCAGAGTAATCCACCTTGTATTTGAGACCTATCACGCGAAAACGTACCTCTTTGGATCTTCGCGACACAAATATTTGAGATTGGAATCGGATCCAGAAAAGGTCAAATAACGTATTACAATAATTAAACCATAGTAGGGTAGAATGACCATTCTACACCTAGTGACGCCAATGACGTTCATTATGATGCGTGAGCGCGTAATTAACCTCTTATTCACTCTGAATAATGCAAGGTCAAGCGTTTGACGCACCACCTGAATATCCAAAATTCATTGCAGCTCTCTGAGTCAAAACATGGGTACGCAGCCATTTAAGGAAATACCATATTTTATCCTAATTAACCGATCTCTGATTTCGCAAATCTACTTTTTATATTAAAAATGTATTCAAGCGATATGAAATGTAACGAAACTCTGCGACATGAAACAAACACCGATGTAATCTGCCCATGTGACTACCGTCTGGCAAATCGTCATAAGACTCCAATTGAACAATCGCTGGCCCCGCCCACTTGTTTCGTTAGCCCCGCCCATTGATTTCAACAGGATGTCCCGCTTCGATATCAAACGGCGTTATTTTGCGAAAGTTATGGCCAGTAGTATATAACGAAAAAGTAATAGTTGGTTGGCGACCTACTACAACTTAAATATGCGGCCAATGTCTAAGTTCAAAACTATTTTTTGATCTAAATTAATGATTTCATAAGTCGACTAGTTATTTGATTGGCAGCCGCGATTGGTCAATTACCATATGTGACGTATTGTCTTGACCTTATGTAGGGTCTACGCCGCCGTCATAGCGCAGTTGGTAGCGCGTCCGACTATCAATCTAGAGGTCCCGGGTTCGATCCCCGACGGCGGCATTCATCCTTTCCGACAATTTGTCTCTCACCAATGGGTCGATAATCGTAGACCTATGTGGGATAGCAGCTGGAGGCTAGGAAAGGATGTAATGGTAGTACTGGTGTGAGAAATACAAGGATTCCATTGTTAGGTGCTCCAGCCGCCGCGATATAACTGAAAGATTGTTGAAAGCGGCGTAAAACCCCATTCAAACAAACAAACAAATTATGTAGGGTCTACGGGACAAGATTGTGAATTGCTCGAAGGGTAATTTTGCTTGTTATCTATAATACAATGACAAATATAACCAATTTGAATGAACGATTGATCATAGTTGACATTCCGGAAAATAATTAGCCTGCACTACTATAGAATAAATAACGAATTCCACTTACCGTGAAACAATCTACGTTAACAAAGGACTTTATTTTATAAGCTAGACACCAAAAAACATCGCCTTATGTCGATCTATGGTCATGCGAAATACCCTTTCATTAATGCCCAGCGAGTGTGCTTAACCTAATCAAGTTTAGAGTAGTGCGTCTTAGTATGTTTATTGGTTTGAATAGGATCTAACGTACTTTTAATAATATTTCAGCCATATCGCCCCCACTGGAGCACCTATCCAAGGATTCCTGGTATTTCTTACACCTTTGCTACCTATTACCCTTTCCGGGCCTCCAGATGCGTATAAAACTTAGGTTTATGATTGTCTACTCATTGTCAAATGTCGGAAATGATATTTGCAGCGACAACGGGTCGAGAATGAGAGTTCAATGCGCTCCCAGCTACGCTATGGTCCTTACGTAGTGCATCTGAAGGCGAGATTGATTGATTGACTTGGGTTTTTTTCCATATACAAAATTTAAGTCATATCGCGGTGACTGGAGCACCTAACCATGGATTCCTGGTATTTCTTACACCAGTACTACCATAACACCCTTTACGCGCCTCCAGTTGCTCACCCCACTTAGGTTTACACTTAAGCACCCATTGGTGGGCGACAATGTCGGAAAGGATATTTGCAGCGGCCGGGAATCGAACACGGGACCCCCATGATTCCTACGCGCTACCACTGTGCTTTGGCCGCGTAAGAGATGAGACTGATACAGTACAAAGCAAAACTAACACATCGTAAGCTTAGTGTAAAATCATCATAGGTGTCTATTATTGTATAGACACTTATGATGTTTTTGCACTTAAACACCGACACGCTCTTCTGATAAATATTTTCTTTATTAATATTGTCAGGGCTAGTGCTTGAGTTTGAAATCGAGGAGTCAATGAGTCATTGACCATGATATTCTAGGAGTCAAAATTGATGTTCAACATATATCATTCGTATGAATTTGATGCTTCAACCTATTACCACAGAATGACGTTTTTAGACGCCCTCTACTAAAAAAAAAAAAAAAAAAAGGTTTGAAAAACTTTGAGGAAAATGAAGAAATTGCCTGTTACAAGCAATTTCTCCATTATCCACAGTGTTTTCTACTCCTCAATAATAAACAAAACAATCCAAAATTTCATCACCTATAATTTATCTTCTACAACTTCACTGTTTGGACCTGTCTAAATTCTATAATTTCCAATGTTACGCAAGACAGATCTTTGTAAAGTTAGGCATAAAACGTCTCTTTTGGGCGTTAAAAGATTCTCTGAAGGGGGTCAAAATGAAATTTCTAAGGGTCAAAATAGGATATGTTCGAATTTTTGATGACCCCCCCCCCCCCCCCGTTATACGAACCAAACACAAGCCTTTTTATGACTATTGATTATTTTATATAATGTCTTTTACTGAAACAATCGGTATTTATGCAATAAAGAACGAATTAAAGTCCCAATTGTGTTTCATTGAAGAAACTAGGAACCTACAAATACAAACTATCTTGCTGGTCACTTTTTTTTTCTCCACAATGTTAATATATGTGTAAAATATTTCATGAATCATATTAAAATGAGATAAAAACAAGGAATTGACCAATTGCTGGCCCCGCCCACTGACTCCCCAGGCCCCGCCCATTTACTCCAACAGGATGTTTAGCCTCGATTTTCAACGCCGTTAGTATGCAAAATTAATGGCCAGAAGCATGTTACAAATAAGTAGAATTGGTCATTGGCGACCTAAACGTCGTAACTATATCTTGAAACCAACAAAAAAGGTTAATAAAATGGCGACCGATGTTGTACATTCAAAGCTCAGGTCCGGGTTGAATAAATGATATGATTGGTCGGTTGATTCCTTGATTGACAGCCGCGATTGGTCAATTGAGATTTACCTCCAAAGACTTCTTGGTATTGTACTTTGCGATTTCAACTAAATTGCTTCCATTTCGTTTCTTGGCCTCTTAATTTCAAAACGTGCAATTTTCTCGAAAGTTCCTTAGAAATTGGCAAGACATTGAAGTGGGATAAACAAATACAAAGAGATAAATTCACAAACTGGTGTTTTTTGTCCAGTTACGAATTTTGATAAAACCGTTTTTAAGCGGTTTAACGAGGTATATGTAAAGTAAAACTCGAGCCAATTAAACATTTAATTTCCTATTAGTTTCCTTAGCAACCACAAACCATGACTAAACAAATTTACCCATTTCAGCGAAATTTGATTTAAACGTTTTTATACTTGTTTTCACGGTCATAAAACTTTATTTTGCAGTGTAACAGAATAATCCATAACTTAATAGCATACTTGCAAATTTTGTCAATTATTTTAAATTAAGAAATGAAGAGAATACCCTGTTTTGTTTTCATTGGTAAATAAACCTAAAAACTTAATCACACTGTGTGAATTTGCAACGCTGATTCATGCAGCACCTCTATGAAACAAAACAACACAATAATCTCTCCGTTTCTTATATTTTGGCCATTAAGCAAAACGAAGAAAATTTTACGGATCTACTTTGTGCGCAAACATACAAAATAGTTGCGTGCTCACTTTATTCATTGAGTCATGAAAAAAACACACCAAAACCCTAAAACGCTTGAATCTTGATAAACGAATTTTAAATCAAATCATTTAATGTAATTCTTGGTAACTGATCCACTTTTCTATAATTACTAAGCTTTGCCCCTAAAATTTGATACTCAAGTACCCGTAGGGAAGGGTCAAAACCCTTTCCATTAACAATATCAAAGTTTTTGCAATCACATTGTTTGTTTATTTGATTCTTTGTTTTAGCTCACCTGAGCACCGAGTGAGCTAGGTGAGCAAGGTGAGCTATATTGATCAGTCATTGTCTTGCGTCCTCCGTCTGTCCGGCCTTCCACATTAAAAAAAAAAAAATCTTCTCCTCCGAAACAAGTAAGCTGATCAAGCGGAAATGCTCACTAGGTGATTTTCTACAAAGGTTGATAATGATTCCACGAAAAAATCTGGTTGTCACGGCGTTTGAAAATGGGACATAGTAGTCAATCTTTGCAAGTTTCTGTTTCATAAACCGCTTAGCCAGGGCATTCATATTTTTATACAGCACAATCACATAGCTCTCTGCCTAGTTTGCGAAGATTATACTTCTGGGTTAAAAAACGGCCACATCCCGGAGGTCCAAAGTTTAGAAAAAATGCTTAATTAGAGTAAGTTCAGAAGCCTTCTTCACCTAAAGTTTAAAGCCTAGGACATTTATTTTTGGTTTGTAACATTATTAGATGGTTAGTACTATGTTACAGAAAATTAGGCCCTAGGATCATAAAAGACCCTGCCACAGGGCTCCAAAGTAGGGAAAAGCGCAAAATTTCAGTAAGTTAATTTTCTTCTCTTCGAGACAGCGTGCATTTATATATGGAATTTAGTACAGGCCAATTGTTATCTACTCTTTTTGTTGAAAATATATCTTTAGGGTCAAAAACGGCTTTTCCCTAGATTTTCAAAGTTTAGAATAAAAACGCTCAATTAGAACATTTCAAAAGTATGTATGAAGTCAAAGGCATTCATTTTTGGTATACAACAAAATTAGATGGTTATATCCCATGTTTGCTCATATCAAAGCCCTGGGATAAAACATTGCCCTGTCCTCAGAGGTCCAAAGACTGGAAAAACGCTCAGTTAGAGCAAATGCTTAACTCTTGTCTTTCTGCAATATAAGGTGTAGGACATTCATATCTGTAGCATTACTAAGTGTTTTTACCATCTTTCTTAAAATCATGTCAGGGGCCCAAAATTGGGATAATTGCTCAATTTAGGAAAGCTATAAAAATATTATTCTTAACTATGAGGCCTATAGCAGTTACATTCAGAATTTTACTTTAGCCGGTGGTTAGCTATCTAAGGGGCTCAAATTTAGAAAAAACAACCCCAAAACAAAACAAACAACAAAACAAAACAAAAATCGCTCACTCAAATAGAGCAAGTTCAAAAGTCTTCTTCTAAACTATGAGAACTAGGGTATTCATATTTTTTATGCGCCATACCAGAAACTAACCTTCTCAAGATTATGCCCATGGTTTATAATTTTTTCAAATCTTGCTATCAAAATTATTTGGCTCAAATTGCATCTAAAGTAGTTTAACTATCAGATGACTCACATGAGCGATTTAGGACTATATCATAGTCCCCATATTGTGACAGGCATGTAGACTCACTTCGTTCCGTGTTTAGGTGTGTGCGTGTGTGTAGGTTTGTGTGTATGGACTGGTGGGGGTATTTGTTAGCTCACCTGAGCACAAAGTGCGAGGTGAGCTATTGTGATCGGTCGTTGTCCGTCGTCCGTCCGTCCGTCTGTCCGTCTGTCTGTCCGTCTGTCCGTCCGTCTGTCCGTCTGTCCGTCTGTCCGTCCGTCCACAATTTCTTAAAAATCTTCTCCTCCTAAACCCATAGGCCAATCAAGCTGAAACTTTGCAGGGATGTTCCTTGGGTGAAGTTCCACAAAAGTTGTTTAAAGAATTTAATTCCGTCAAAAACTCTGGTTGCCGCGACATGTGAAAATGGGAATCTTTAGTAAATCTGTAAAAATCTTTAAAAATCTTCTCCTCCTAAACCAGTAGGCCAATCAAGCTGAAACTTTGCAGGGATGTTCTTTGGGTGAAGTTCTACAAAAGTTGTTAAAAGAATTTAATTCTGTCAAAAACTTTGGTTGCCGCGGCATGTGAAAATGGGAATCTTAAATAAATCTGTAAAAATCTTTAAAAAATCTTCTCCTCCTAAACCAGTAGGCCAATCAAGCTGAAACTTTGCAGGGATGTTCCTTGGGTGAAGTTCTACAAAAGTTGTTAAAAGAATTTAATTCCGTCAAAAACTCTGGTTGACGCGGCATGTGAAAATTGGAATCTTAAATAAATCTGTAAAAATCTTTAAAAATCTTCTCCTCCTAAACCAGTAGGCCAATCAAGCTGAAACTTTGCAGAGAAGTTCTTTGGGTGAAGTTCTACAAAAGTTGTTAAAAGAATTAAATTCTGTCAAAAACTTTGGTTGCAGCGGCATGTGAAAATGGTAATCTTAAATAAATCTGTAAAAATCTTTAAAAATCTTCTCCTCCTAAACCAGTAGGCCAATCAAGCTGAAACTTTGCAGAGATGTTCCTTGGGTGAAGTTCTACAAAAGTTGTTAAAAGAATTTAATTCCGTCAAAAACTCTAGTTGCCGCGGCATGTGAAAATGGGAATCTTTAGTAAATCTGAAAAAATCTTTAAAAATCTTATCCTCCTAAACCAGTAGGCCAATCAAGCTGAAACTTTGCAGAGATGTTCCTTGGGTGAAGTTCTACAAAAGTTGTTAAAAGAATTTAATTCCGTCAAAAACTTTGGTTGCCACGGCATGTGAAAATTGGAATCTTAAATAAATCTGTAAAAATCTTTAAAAATTTTCTCCTCCTAAACCAGTAGGCCAATCAAGCTGAAACTTAGCAGGGATGTTCCTTGGGTGAAGTTCTAAAAAAGTTATTAAAAGAATTTAATTCCGTCAAAAACTTTGGTTGCCACGGCATGTAAATGGGAATCTTTAGTAAATCTGTAAAAATCTTTTAAAAAATTTACCCTCCTAAACCAGTAGGCCAATCAATCTAAAACCTTGCAGGGATGTTTTTTAGGTAGAGCTCTTCAAAAGTTGTTAAAAGAATTTAATTCTGTGAATTCTTGTAACTGCGGCATATGAAAATGGGAAATTTTAGAAAATCTTTGTTGTCCTTTTTTTTAACAGACTACAAGGCCAAAGGCATTTATATTTTATATAGAGCTTAATCATATTGTTCTCAACCAAGTTTTTTTAAATATTTAATCTCTGGGGTCAAAAATTGCCCCCCCCCCCCCTGAGGTCAGAAGTTTCGAAAAATGCTTAATTAGAGCAATTTCAAAAGACTTCTCCTCTTAAACCATAAGGTCTAGGATATTCATATTTGGTATCGGGCATAACTAGATGGTTTTGTACCATATCACTAAAAGTTGTCTTCTTCAGGTCAAAAAAAGCTCTGAACTAGGGGTCCATAAAACGGAAAAACGCAAAATTTGAATATGTTAAAAAAAAATTCTTCATTTTAAGGTGGAGGGCATTTATAATTTGAGTGTAGCATAGCCTGGCTGTTATCTATCTGTTTTGATCAAATTATGCTTGTAGGTTAATAAACACCCCTTCCCTGGGAGTCCAAAGTTAGTAAAAATGCTCAATTAGACCATGTTCAATAGTCTTTTCCTCCAAATCTAAAAAGTCTAAGGCATTCATATTTTGTATATAGCATATCCAGATGGTTCCCTACCATGTTAGC
Organism: Fragum fragum; assembly: GCA_946902895.1. Classification (NCBI taxonomy): domain Eukaryota; kingdom Metazoa; phylum Mollusca; class Bivalvia; order Cardiida; family Cardiidae; genus Fragum; species Fragum fragum. Next base: position 56,919,456 of record OX336370.1, read on the forward strand.
TAAAATTTTAGCCCTGGGATAAAACATGGCACTGCCCCAGAGGTTTTGAAATTTTTGAAAACGCCCAATTAGAGCAACATCAAAAGTCTTCTCCTTCTAAAAAATAAGGTGAAGGGCATACATATTTGGTATGTAGCATGACTAAATAATTTTTTACTAGGTAACAGGAAAATATGCTCTTAGGATGAAAAATGTCTCTGCTCCTGGGGTTGAAAATTGCGTAAATTGCATTCAATTGAAAGAATTCTTCTTCTTAAATATAGGTTCCAGAGCATTTACATTAAAAACAAAGCATAACATTATTGTTATCTACCATGTTTATATCCTTTTGACAAACATGGCCCTTCCCAAGGCATCCAAGGACATAAAAAACGCTCAATAATAGCATGTTCAAATATTTTCCACTCCTCATGTATAAGTTGTAATGCATTCATATTTTGATTTATAGTACGTCCAGATTGTTCTCTACCAAGGTTGCTAAAATTACACCCATTGAAGTTGCAGACAGTAATTAGAGTTTGATTGAAATCTAAATATAAAGAATTTCAGGTAGAAAACACTGTGAGAAATGGATAAATTGCTTGTCACTCCCTTTCTCACTATGTATTTTTCAAACCTGTTTTCCCTGAGAGTGACAAATTCTGGGATAGTTTGGTAATGGATTAAACTATAAAGCCAAAGGCATTCATTATTATTGTAAAGCATTACTGGATTGTTTTGTACAAAGCCCAAAATCTTATATATCTTTTATTTATTTTGCTCAAGTTGTGTCTTTTTTATACTAAAAAGTACTGTAATTTGGAGATGCCTCAGGTGAGCGATTTAGGACCATCATGGTCCTCTTGTTTATTATGTTAGTGTGTGTTATCAGTTCTTTTCCCGATCATATTTTCTACATCGAATGAAATAATTTTGCACATGTGTTCTCCTTGAACAGTAGTATTATCATGCATACGGGTTCTGTTGGGTACTCCCAGAGTGAAGGTCAAAACTGAAGGTCATTTGACAAGTAATTAGTTGTTGGGTCCGTGTCTTTGACACACTACTAGTTCTTCTTCTTCTTATTTTTACTCTTTTTTTTCTTTTTGGCAAAATCTTTACCCTGGTCCTGCTGAATGTATATCCTTTATTTACAAAATCTTATTTTTTGTGACAAATTAAGATCAAAATTGTGTTCAACGTTAAAGTCGTTTATACTTCACATAAATGTCGGCCGATGTTGGAGTTCAAACTTCACTTCCGGACTAAATGAATGTTTTGATTGGCGGATTGATTCTTTAATTGGACTTGATCCCTCGCTAATTGTCGCTAATTTCAAAAAGGCTACCTTGAAAGGAAATATTGGTAAGGCCTATAGATCCCAGCCTCTATTTGAACAAATTTCTTCAAACTTGGTGGATAAATTCAGTTTCATTCGCCTATAATTGCTATGAATAATGATTTTCAAAATGGTAGCCATTTTGAAAATGGCTAATATCAAAGGAAGTATTAGTTTGGCTGATCTTCTCAGAATTTCGTTAAACTAAGTGTGTTTTCTTTTCAGTATCACTAATAAACTGATTCTATGAATATTGTTTTGAAATGGGACACAGTTTAGATATGGTTGGTATCAAAGGAAAAATGTGTTTGGTTAATATCTCGGACATTTCATGTCGGAATTAGCTGCGGCCATAGCGAAGTTGGTAGCTCGTTGGACTCTTAACTATGAGGTCCAGGATTCGATCCCCGGTTGCGGCAAATATTTTTGCAACATTTGTCTCCAACCAATGGTTGGATAATCATAAACACAAGTTGAATAAGCTTTTGGAGACTCAGAAAGGATATAGTGGTAGTACTGGTGTGAGAAATACCAGGAAACCTTGGTTAGGTTATCCAGCCTCCGCAATATAACTGAAATCCTGTTAAAAATGGAATAAAACCTCATTCAAACAAACAAATCATGTCAGGATTTAATGAAATTTGGTGGATATGTTCTGAATCAATCAATTTCATAAAAAAGATTCAAGTTACTATCCATTTTGATAAAAAATCCGACATTAAAGGTCTTATCTCGGACACTTGGCGGCTTTCTTTTTAAATGAAATAAGATTAAAGCGTTCAGTACGACTATATAAGACTTTTCAACCCTTTCACGCTTTTTGAAATTTTAGACTGGTCCAAATCGAAAGCGGTTGCAGACGACAATGAATTGGATGCAATTTGAATTGAAACCATTGTATATGGTAGAAAATATTGTGGGAGAAGGAAAAAAATTGCTTGTTGCAAGCAATTTCTTCTTTTCCCGCAATGTTTTCTCAAGTATAAAATCACAGCAAAGTAAAATCCCGGGTTTGAACAGGAAAGGATTAATTTGCAAAATTTATGGTCATGGCATGCAAAATAAAGAGAGTGATTAGTTTGTGATCTTAACGTCGAAACTACAGCTTGAATAAGTTTAGTGGGCGGTGCCAGCTATCCGTCAATGTCCCATAGCACAGTCTCTAGAAAGAAACATTTAACAATCCGCATTTGATTTTTAATACGCCCAATAAGAAACCCAATTTGATGTGTCTAGAATAATTGATGAATAAATGCATAGAAATATACTACAATATCTTAAAGTCATCCACCCTGCCCCACCCACCTACCCAGCAAACAAACAATCAAACAAAAAAAAAATAAATATTTAGATATATAAACAAAAAAAGAAATGAATAAATAAATACACATACAAAGAAGCAAGTAAGCAAGCTAATTAACTAACAAGCAAAAAAACACACAAAACAACAACAACACCCCCCGAAAAAAACAAACAAAAAACAAACAAAAAAAATATACACAAAAAAACCCCATATACACAAAAAACAACAACAACACAACACAACAACAACAACACTAATAAACAAACAAACAAACAAAAATAACAGCAACGACAACTCTATTACAACAACAATACACAACAAAAATGTTATGAATACAAAGACAAGCAGCAAAATAACATCTTTTGTACAGTATCTTCCAGTCTACTCTAGTTATTTAAACGGATCTTGTTCATAATACAGCAAATGGGGTGAAAATGCATAGTCCCGACAATTGATATACGTGCAATTATTTTCGTGACGAGAAACATTTTCGTATTGAGCAATAAATTCACTCCCAATTTAACGACTATATACACACTGTCATTGTTTCATTTAACCCATTAACATATAACAAAATTTGTAGACTGGTCCAAATTTAAAGAAATTTCAGGCTACAATTTCAAGTTGATGGAAATGTACTTTTTTTATAATTTTTGGTATAAAACATTGTTGATAATGAAGAAATTGCTTTTTACAAGCAATTTCTTCATTATTCCACAATGTTTTCGAAAGCCTTTTTCTTCAGAAGAGTCAAAAAGCGGGATTGCGTAGGAAAGTGTTAAGCCTTAAAACATATTCATCACACTACAATTATTCAAAATAGTTGAATATATGTGATAAGATCAACCAAGTAGTTAAAGTTCTAGTAATATTTAAATTCATTGGTTGATTCGGATTAACACCACTTTTAACAGTATTTTAGTCATATCGCGGCGGCTTGAGCGCCTAACCGTGGATTCCTGGTATTTCTCACACCAGTACTACTACTACATCCTTTTCGAGCCTCCAGCTGCTCATCCCATTTACGTTCATGATTATCCACCTATTGGTGAGAGACTAATGTCGGAAAGGATATTCGCCGCGGCCGGGGATTGGACCCAGAACTCCTTGTCTAGTAATATTTAGACTAAACACAGAAACTATCGTAAAATTTATTTAAGTTGCACGTCTATTTAACTTTTTGAATCGGTTTTATCAAACGTTTTAACCCTTTCCAGTACCGATTTCTACGTACTTGTTTAATCATACTTTAGAAAACATTGTTGGAAAAAAGAAATTGCTTGTAACAAAAGCAAACAAAAACATATGCCAATTGTGTATGTACCTTCAGAATAAAGGCATGAAGTTCGTCCGACATGTACACTAAAACAAGTCGTTAAAATTATGATTCAAGTCAATACATCGCATCATGTTCACGTCCTACTGGTATATGGAGACTTGTGGAGAATGGTAATTTTTGCGACTTTTCTCTAATTAATAAGTCGGTAGAGACAGCCTTAATCGTTCATTGAAGAGAAACATATGAGCTTCAGTAGAACCCAAATACATTATTTTAAACACTTTTTAAAAAGCTCCCAAGCGTACTGTTTATTGGTATCTTAACAATTATTTTTCCACACAAGACAGTTATTTTGTATCTTTATTTCTTCTCACTTTGTCTCGACAGTTAATCCCGGGACCTCATAAACATTAGACAAAATGCTAACAAATTGCAAAGTTTCTCATTTTCTGTGTTTTAATCTAATACGTATCCCCAATGTATTCCTTATCTTGACAACTTGAAATATCTAGGCATATGAAATTATTTTCACAAGTAATAACCAACAAATTGATACTTTCTTGGAACTTCAATCATATTAGCGGAATTGAATATAATTAGTTGAATATGGAAGTATTTATCAACCCCCGAACTAATCTTATTTTAGTTGCGTCTATCGATATCTAGCATTTGTGTTTGCTGAATATTTTTTCACGCTTAAATGAAGAAATCTTTTAGCACGCCATTTTTTGTATGCTAGCGCATAAAGCAGATCCATAAAATTTACTCTAAACTCGTAAAATGTTTGGCCTATTTTGTTTGATATCATGTACTTGTAAATTAAGACATGAAGAAAACATTTTTTTTGTTTTCATTGAGATAGCAACCTAAAAGCTTAATAATATTTAGCACGAATCCGCTTCCCGTATTAACACAGTGTGATCAAGTTTTTAAGTTAATAACTCATTGAAAACAAATATTATCTCTGTCTTCATCAATGAACAAATTAAATAGTTTCCGCCGACTTTTGCACTAAAACGAGGCACCAAAATTACGACGAAATGTCTCTTTATATTTAAGAAAAAACTAATCACACGGTATGGATACGCGAAACGGATCCATACATAAGTGTGATTAGGCTTTTCTGTTCATACCTCCACGAAAGCAAAACATATTCCCTACATTTCTTATAATTTAATAGCATCGACCGAAAAAAGCAAAACAATTACAAATTTTGATACCTTTTTGTATGGGACTATTTTTTGCGTGCTCAAAATTTTGTTCATGGAGGTAAGAATAATTTTTTTCGACCAATCAGAACGTCCGTTTTTGATAGACGAAACGAAAATTAAATCATTACATCATCATTACGTCATATGAATAGAGAAACGCGTGTTAGTTTTTATGTGAACGTCGGTTTGCAGTACTTCATGTCTTTATTCTGGATGTGCATACAAGCATGTGTTCATAAATGAAAGTAGTGTGCCGTATCCGGATATAGTGATATGTCTTAGATTAACTTTGTCATGCTGAATATTATTTTTTGGTTAGAACTAGATTTAAATCAAAGGGCTGAAAGCACTGATAGGCCTTGATTGTGGTCAATATTTATTTTGGTAAATGATTTAATAAACAACTCTGACTTAAATAAGTCATACAGGTGATGTAGACTAAGATCAGACTGAACATATGAGCAGGCTGATCTGACTCTGTACCTCCTGCCAAAGCAGGAATATTCCTGGATCAGCATGACAAGGGTCAAAATGTCGTAGCATATTGGGGTTTGCCATCGTAAATTTTGCGCGAAAAATTGTTTTTGGTGTATAAGTGTATATGGAGACGACTTTGTGTGAAAATTCCGAGGCTATATGCCAACTTTCGTTGTTGAACAATTTTTTAGTCATGCTTACTCTGAGTTTCTCTAGAGAAAACACACTCTCGAGTTATTTATGCCATTTTTTAAAAAAAATATTTAAAAAATAGTTTAGTGTTCTACAGACACAGCAACTACAGACACAGCAACACGAGTTACACCGTTATACTTAACCCATTATCATACGAACAATTTTTAGACCAGTTCAAAATGATAAAAGTTGCAGACGTCATTTTTCAGTTGTTGTGATTTAAAAAAAAATTTGGTTTGGGTAGAAAATATCGTGGATAACGAGGAAATTTCTCGTTACGAGTAATTTCTTTATTTCCCGAACTATTATTTGAAGGGTATACAGACGCGTAATATACTGGGAACTGGTTAGGAAGACATCTTGAAATGCGGAGGGTCATTGTTTACTGAGAAATTACGCTATGGTCGTCAATAACAATTTTCTGTAGAAAAAGAAGAACTAGGCTAATGGTCAATATGTTGTCACGCTTGTTCCTGATTTTGACAAAAGACAGACACTTGTTGTAGCTAATCATCGAAAAAACGGGGCATTACAGCCACCTAGCTACGAGTTTTAGAACTCGCTCTTTATTACAGGAATAGTTTATAAATACCCTCGTAATCGTTAGGCCTGCCGGAATAATGTAGATCAGTTAAACCCATTCCCTAACGACGAATTTTACACTGGTCAAGATTGAAAGAGGTTTCAGACGCCAAATCATAGTTGGTTTGAATTGAAAACAAGGAACGTAAGGTAGAAAGGTCGCGAGGCCGTGAGGTAGAAAACATTGTGAGCAAAGAAGTAATTGCTTGTTTCAAGCAATTTCTTCTTTTCTCACAATGTTTTCTAAAGGTTTATTTCTTTGATATATTTCTTATATATATATGATAATAAAAAATCTCAGTTATTTGCTCTTAAAAGGACGAGCATATAGTCGCTGCTTCGTCTGTCCGTCCGTCCGTCGTCCGTCCAGAGTGATTTCTCCGAAAGCCTAGGGCCAAATTCGATGAAACGTCATATGTGAACTCCTTATGATATTGCGCTGACGTTTTCTCGTTGTTTTGATTTGATGCCTTGTCACGGGAAAAGGTGACTAAATGTTGAGTTCCAATTTTCTTTAATATCTCCCTTTTCTTCTTCGTAAAACCAGATAGTCTTTGTATCAATGATGATAAATATTAGTTTCAATAAAGTAGTAGAGCGGTTTTGCAATACGTCTTATTGACTTGCATCGTGTGATCTTTTTCATTTTTCTATTTTTGAACGAATAATTTAATTCGTCTCTATATTCCACGTCTGTATCAACAGAAGAGAAGAAACTTTTAATGGCATTCATATGGTAATAAAATTGTAAACATAAAGAAATCAAATGTCTTGTAAATTCAAATTTATTTTAACACATGAATCCATTCTGGGTCACGCTCTTTTTCGATTAACTACATCGTTTTTACTTACCCGATTTTAGATGAGAATCTATATTTTATGAACTTTCCAGAGAATCTTTTTAACTTTGTTGCCAGATACAGGCTACTGCATCTCAGAGGAAGTGAATCATCTGCATTTTATAACTCATAGAAAAGGTGCCGATAACAATGTATGCATTGCAACACGTATCTAATCGTATTGGCGGAACCAAAAATAATTTCGATAGAATATAACAAAGTATCTAGGTCAAGTATACCATGTTGAAAACAACAACAACAAAAACAACGAAAAGAACAATAAAAACCCAACCCCAAATATGCTTGATTGTGTGTATTTTTTCGTCCTACTCAACCACTAGAGAAGCGGGTGGTTTGAACAAGGGACCCCTGACACCAAGTCTAGCACGTTAACACTAGAACAAACCTGTTCCCTGTTAAAACCAAAAATCATATTAACGAGACGACATCATTTTAGTTTGAACCAATATGAAAGAAGTTGTAGACGGTATTTGAGTTATTTAAAATGAATTTGAAAGTTAGTGTAAAAGGGGCAAAAAATATTGTGAGAAAAGTAGAAATGGCTTGTTACAAGCAGTTTCTCCCCTTCCAACAAAGTTTTCTATAATAATATTCAAACAAGGCGTCAAAGCGCGTCATTGTCTGGTAATAGGTTAAGAAATTCCTACACAATTCATCCTTTTTACAAGTCTAAAATTTCAAAAAATGGGAAAGGGTTAATGTGGCTGCTACATGGATAATACCCGATCGATTGATTGATTGATGTTTCGGCACATCGATAGCTGTAGTCATTTAGCGCGCAAGAAATTTAAGGATGGTTTAATATAAAACATACAAAACAACAGACAACCACAAGTCATAAAATGATAGATGACCAATGAGGCAAAAAATGATAAATGGAGATACTTTAGTCGCCTCTTACGACATGCGAGTTGTCACGTTCGTTCCGCCAAATGAAATGGCAGATGTGACAGGGGTAGGCCTGCAGTGGTTTATTCTTTACCCCGTTTAGTCATACGGGGTCTGACACACAGGCTAGTCCTTATCATTTACATCGAGATGAACAGATTATATAAGCTTTGGAATAAAAATCGCCAACCTGTTGCAATCGAGGAGTTACGCGGAAAACAGAAGTTTGTCTCTGATTTCAGTCACCTCCAACGACAGGCCAACGAGAAAGGCCGTATTCTATTCTAGAAAAATACCCGGCATCCCAATGTGCGAATAATACCCCGTAAAAGTTGTCGACAAACGATATTCGCTCAAAATCGGCTTGGAAAATCGAAATTGCCGACGTTTTCGCTGCTACTTACATATGACTTCAACAAGTGTTGGAGAAATATTCGAACCCCGAAGCCTTGGTGGCAAATTTGTAAGAACTTGACCGGTGATCCGAAGCTCACGCGTTCGAGTCCGAAAGTCGCCGGGGTGTGTTCATGGGCAAAACACTTAATAGCCAGCCCCAGTTTACCTAGCTTTAAAATTAGGTACCAAAACGTTTAAGCCACTGACTCTCTCTCTTTCTCTCTCTCTCTCTCTCTCTCTCTCTCTCTCTCTCTCTCTCTCTCTCTCTCTCTCTCTCTCTCTCTCTCTCTCTCTCTCTCTCTCTCTCTGTGTCTTGATTGAGTGTTCGAGAGCGACTCTAAGATTTCGTCGCAATCGAATAAAACAAATAAACATAAATTAGCAAAAAAAAAAAAAACATGGTCTCTAAACTACTTCCCGTTCTATAGATTAGTGTTAGCTTATTAAGAATTATATTAAAGAATATTCCTTATTTCATAACGTTTTAAATCATGGAAAAGGCAAACACCTCATACAAAACGCAGATGAATATGTGTTACTCAAGAAATTTCTCCCCAAGAGTTCTTGTTAAAGAATGTATAAATGATTTAACAGAGCTACGTACTTCCTCTACAAATCTTGGCTCGTAAATCTTCCTGGCCTATTAGACAACACTTCGACAAGTTTTATTGATAAAGACAACAACATAAAACAAACAAGTCTTTTTGCGTCGGTTGTTAGTGTCTAAGGAAACACATTATTGGAGCACCAGTAACATATCGCAACTATAAAAAATCTGTAATTACGACATTGTGCTCGCGCACTGACAATATTCAACGGACAGTAAAACATTAGTCTATGTTGCATTTAGTCTATGAGAACACGGTATTACGAAAAGGGGAACACAAGAGTAGGATGGTGAAAATACGAGAATTCGAGAGATGTACGACGAGAACAAGAGATCACGATAACGAGAACACGAGGTTATCTGGAATTCTCACCATTGTGATCGCGTATTCTCGTATCCTCACCGTCGTACTCTCGTGTCCTCATTGTAGTGATCTCGTGAATTCACCATTTTGTTCTCGAACACTTGTGTTCTCATCATGGTACTCTCGTACCTCGTGTTCAAATTTTATACTGAAAAAGCGCGATGGCCCTAACGGTATTCCGTACTATGACAGGTGAAATTTGGCCGCCCCCGAAGGCAGAAAGGTATCGACTCAGGCCAGACTGTGCGGGCTGTGCAAGCAGTCCAGTGTCGACACTTTTATTTTTTGTCATTTGCCTGGATCTAGAATGGCCATCATACCTTACAGTTTCGTTTTAAAGATTACGTCACTAACTGACCTCTACTGGATTGCATCTCCTTTTAATTTTTTATTTAGAAATCCACAAGAAGTTCCTTTCCTTTTTGACGGGTGTTGTTTATCAAAAAGGTCATGTAGCTAAAAAGATGAAGTTGTCTGCAATTGCAGAGGTGCTAGCCCAGCCCACTAATCTTCGGCGAGGAAGTTTGACTGAGGTATCAAACGATAGTATTTAGTCAAACAAAGATAAGAATATTGACAATTTCTTCTATAACAAGAATTTTCACTCTATATTACATTTTTTAATGTCTGTTAATGAGTGTGTTCTTCGGTTCGAGCCCTGGGCTGACAATATCTACTAACAAACTAATTGCCTTTCGGATGAGACGTTAAACCGACGCCCCTTGTGACGGGGCTATCCACCGAGCACGTAAAAGAACCAGACTGAGCTGTCAGCAGTTTCGTCCTGTATCTTTGCACATTCCTCCGTAACAGATAACCGTCTTCTTTGGGGCGTCATGTGCTACGGTAGCGCCGATAAATAAACGGAAAAACACACACAGAGGTATTTTCTGGAGGCTAAGCCAACCGGATCGTAATTCTGAAAGAATTCGTTTAATTACATAGGGAATATTACAACAGTGTGTTTTTCTATTTGTTGTCATGTCCGAAAAGGTATATAATAAAAGGAATATTACTATAGTGTGTTTTTCTATCTGTTGTTATCGTGTTCGAGAATCGTGTGTAGGTATTTTTTATTGGATGAGACCGAAGGTCTCTCGCTCTCTTTATCTGGAGATTATATAGCGCATATTTGCATAACGAAATTGGTCTGTGTGGTAGAATACTCACATCGCACGCAAGAGCCCCCTAGTTCGAACCTGGCTACCCATCTCTCTCACTCTCTAGCTCTCTAGCTCCACTGGCTGAAAGCCAACGAGCTGTTGTCATGATTTGGTGTCCGTCGTCCGTCCGTTCGTCGACTTTTTCTTTAAAAATCTTCTTCTCAGAAAGAACTGAACATAATTCAATCAAACTCAACCAAAATTCACAGGAAAGATCCTTGGGTGGCCTTTATCAGATCCCTTCAAAGCATTTTAATCGGGTGAAAATTATGTAACGATATATACATATAAATATATCGTTACAATACCTCAACGTGATGAAAATTATTGCGGGCAGGTTGTGTCCCCTAGCGCACAAATGGGCAGATCTGCGCATAATCGACAGTAGATTTTGGTAGAAAGTCGCACCTCCGATATTCCGACCATCAAACTTTTTCTGCCCAGATTATATATCTCCTGTATACATATTTCAGGCTTTCAGCGCTTTGAAAAGTTTAAGCTCACAGGTGTAATACATAGAGGACACATTTCACAAAAGAGCGATTAATCTTTGGGAGAGAAAAAAAGCTATATTTTAACGATTGGGGGAGTCACAAGTGTAAGTGTCTTTTTGTTTATTTACGAAATGAAAGTTAATTCGATCTTACACGAAATGCTGCAGCCGTCATAGCGCAGTTGGTAGCGCGACGGACTGTCAAGCTAGAGGTACCTGGTTCGATTCCCGACGGCGGCACTCATCCTTACCGACTATTTGACTCTCACCAATCGGTCGATAATCGTAGACCTATGTGAGATAGCAGCTGGAGGCTACGAAAGGATGTAATGGTAGTACTGGTGTGAGAAATACCAGGTTTCCATTGTTAGGTGCTCCAGCCGCCGCGATATAACTGAAAGATTGTTGAAAGCGGCGTATAACCCCATTCAATCAAAAACAAATACACGAAATGCAAACGACTATTCTATTGCTTTAATATAAAAAAGAGAAAGATATTATATGAATATATAGGACAAAATCTCTAAATACGCGTTAGTCTAGACGTGACAAGCCATCGACGTCATCACGACTTTGGTCTGGCCAAGATGACGTTCAGTAGTGTGAAATGAACGGAAACAGAGCTGAGATTTCCTAAAACAGAAAGTTTATTATATTGTTTATTTCACTGGAATCATCAAGTGTTTGAAAATGGAGTGAAAAAATAACCCGCCGCCACCGGGTATCAACGTGAGTGGGTTTCAAGAAGACGGAGATAGAAATAGATAGATAGATAGATAGATAGTTAGATAGATAGATAGAAAGATAGATAGATAGATAGATAGAAAGATAGATAGATAGATGGAGAGAGAGAGAGAGAGGGAGAGAGAGAGAGATAGAGAGAGAGACAGAGAGAGAGACAGAGAGAGAGACAGAGAGAGAGAGAGAGAGAGAGAGAGAGGGGGGGAGAGACAGACAGACAGACAGACAGACAGAGACAGAGAGAGACAGAGAGACAGAGAGACAGAGAGACAGAGACAGAGAGACAGAGAGAGACAGAGAGACAGAGAGAGACAGAGAGAGAGAGAGAAAGAAAGAGACAGAGACAGAGAGATAGACAGAGAGAGACAGAGAGAGAGGGAGAAAGGGAGAGATAGAGAGAGGGGGGAGAAAGAGAGGGAGGAAGGGAGAGAAAGATATGGATAGATTGATAGAGATAGAGATAGATAGATAGAGAGAGAGAGAGAGGGAGGGAGGGAACAAGGGAGGGAGGGAGATCGCGCTCCGGCAGTGTATTTGCTTTTTTATTTTATGATGAGTCAAATGTTTTTTTCAAAATTCGATATTTCATACGAAGATAACTGATGGCGAAAAGCAAAATTATACAAACTGTAGTTACGAAGTTTATTTGCCATCCAACCATTCTACTTATTTGTACCATGCTACTGCATGTCATAACTTTTGCAAAATAATACTGTTAAAATTGAAGCGGAACTTCCTTTTGAAGTCAATGGGCGGGTCCAAATGAGTAAGTGGGCGGGGCCAGCGATTGGCCAATTATTTGTTCAGTCAAGAAATTTTGCATGTCAGGAAAAGGAAAAAAAAAAGTTCTCTGCAATAGAAACACTACTCTGCACTTCGTTAATTTGCGCCATCCTACAATTAGATTTTAGAGGAAAACTCTGTACTTTAATTGTATTTCAATAGCCTTAACGATTTGAAAAATAGCTGGAAAAAATCACAAGAAAAGCTTCTAAATCTGATGCTGTTTTTAACCAAGCCGGACGTCAAAGCTCTCAAACCAAAACATTCACACACCTTTCTTCCTATTTACGGCCCTAAGGGAAAAACGCTTTGGAAAAAAAGTTTATAAGTCAAGAAATTGCTATATCTAGCATTTTTTTTTATTGTACACAGTGTTTTCTAACCAAAAGACGAGAAAACAACAACAACCAACATCATTTTGAGATTGTCGCCTACAGCATTTTTCAATTTGGACCAGTCTAAAATTCTGTTGTGTGGGAATGGGTTAAGAATAGGTAGTGCGCAATAGATTCGACAGCCGACATATAAAAGATTGATAGGAATCTATTGTATTGTATTCAATAGATGTAAAGCATCCAACAAAAAATCTTCTATTCATCTCAAGTTCGTCTCCTTTTTAATCTTGAAGAGACATTAAGATTAATTTCTTTCTTTCTTACGCAACAATGGCTGGTCGGGGAAAAGTTCTAATTACATCTTTCATGTCTGACCTCTTGGCTCTTGTCACACGTGACATAAAAGCGTTTTCTTTCCGATCTGTCTTGTTTCTTCATCGATTTTCCGTTTTCCCATTAAAGATTCCACTATTGGATGAATATTTCTAATTTCTTGAGACCGAAACATACTAAGTAAAACTTGAGAGAGGTAGCCAAAGTGAGAGATTTTTTTTTCTAACGATACTTCAAAATTTTAGACCGGCTCTTTTAAAGTGATTTTGGAGACGATATTTCAAACTGTATGTAAAATGAAAAGACTCAAATGGGTTTGAAACATGGTCACATAATATGATAAGAAGAAATTGCCCA